>JAQHUG010000190.1:3395832-3412335 GCA_028555095.1 Dicrostonyx torquatus | reverse complement strand
ATGCCAGTACCAGGCTGTTTTCAGTACTGTAGCTCTGTAGTAGAGTTTGAAGTCAGGGATTGTGATGCCTCTGTGAGATAATTTAACACTAATTTTATACATGCAAATTTATATATGCATTCTCCAACTACATTCAGTCTCTCCCTCTGTGGCACACTCAGGGCTCTAACGTTGCCAGGACTAAATAGCTGGCTTTTCAGGATGCCTCAGGGGAATCCACCAAGAGCTGATGAGAAGCCTTTTAGAGAACCGGAATATGATGAGTCACTAAGAGCTGATGGGAGCCTTTCAGAGAATTGCAAATATGACTAAAATTAGTCCGTCTTATTTTATTATTGAGTTTTAACTACGTATGATAAAGGAATGAATTATTGTCAATAATACTCATTTTTTTCTGATAATTATTTGAAATATAATTATTAATTTACTAGCTGTAATTTTTAACTATTTGACATTACTGAATTGATGAATGCATAAATGACAAAGTGGATAGAGAGAAGAAATAGGAAAAGAATAAGATTATGTGGGAAAAATATTGAGCATCCTGAGATCTGTAACATGTAATCAGGAACCAGAAAAGAAAACACATTTTCTTTTGCCTTTTGCTATCACTCAAATGTATTAAAACTTTAAATTCTTCCACCCAATTTTCAAACAATAAATTTCACCAAGATTTTTTATTTAAAAATAAATAGTCTGGCGTTCCTCAAAAGTAATCAGCTGCAAACATTTTACCAGGTAAAACTTTTCTTGCCACCCAAAATTTAGGACAGAGAGGAACAGTTCAAACCCCGGCCCCCCAGGGCAAATTAGCTCCTTCTGTAAATTCAGGGTAGAGAAGGGTGAGTTGGGCTTTGTGCTAGTCAAGGGGAGGCTTTCTGATACCTACCAATCACATCTGGTTCAACACAGACACCAGCTAATCACTGGCTGAAAGTATTGTTTTTGTTGTTGTTGTTTTTAAATCTCAGATGCAGTTTTCTCAAATTAAGATCAAGAAATGAGTGCAAAACCAGAATATGTTATTTCCATACAATGGAACAATGTTGATCAATAAAAAGGAATCAGATTGTGACAGATAAACCTCACTGAGTGAGAGAACACTCCGGCACGAAAAAGGCCAAACGTTGTCTCTTTCTACTTGAAGATACCTAGAAATTGCAAACTGAGAGCAATGAAAACCGGTAGGGAGGTAACCAGAGGCTGGGGGCTAAGGGGACGGGAGCTAGTGCTTAATGGGCAGAGTTATTTCTGGGTGCTGAAATACACGGAAATACCTGGTGATGGTGGCTGCATGTCATTGTGAACATAATTTTGGGTACCCCAAAATGATGTAAGTGGTAAATTTGATGTCTATTTTACTGTAATTAAAAACATACACAAATTAGAACAGGAGAGCTCCGGGCCACATGTCCCACCCGTGAATGACTAGGCAACGCCATGTTTCTAGTGCTTTTCAGTCATGGAGAACTGGAAGAGTCATCTTAGTGGACTGTCCTCCCATCCCACTCTTTCCCTCTGCTTCTTCTTTCAGCCCACCAAAATAAAAAAAAAAAATCAACCCATCACTCAAAAGCACATTCTGAGAAATAAGTTTTCTTAAAACCTTAAGATTTTCTTCAATTGGCATGTTTAGATATCTTGGGGCTGGGGAGATGGCTCAGCAGTTAAGAGCACTTGTTCTTGCAGAGGACCTGAGTTCAGTTCCCAGCACCCACATCACACCTGACAGCTGCCTGTAACTCCAGAGAATCCAGTTCCCTCATTTCTACACCACGGCCACCTGCACTCGCATATACATACTACCCCACCCCCCAACCATACATGATTAAACATGAGAACACACCTTAAAGCATTCTCACACCTTACAGGCAAAACTACGGTTCAGAGCAGCCTCAGATACCCACTTTAGGTGAACTTCATTGGCACACAACTTTTATCATTTCTTATGTGGTCAGTCTAATTTACCTTGCTTTTCTGTCATTGCAAAAAGGGAAGACTAAAGTGGCTTTGCTTAAATATAAAAGCTTAACGTCTCCTTCCGTCCCACTTCCTCTCTTGATTTAAACCGTATTCTGCAGCTGACCAGGGCTGGAGAAATGGCTGAAGGGTTAAAAGCCTATGCTGCTCTCGTAGAGAGCGCAGGTTTGTTTCCCAGTGCCCACTCGAGGTGACTCACAATCACCTGTACCACCAGCTTCGGGAGGACCTTTCCCCTTTGGCTTCTGCATCCACTAGGATTTGCCATTTTTCTTTTCTGAGGTCACTGGGGATAGAGGAGTCAGTTTCCATTACCTCAGTTGTAACTCTGTATCAAATTCTCAGGATAAATTTGCTCCATCCTAACAGATGCATAAGAAGCATGGCAGAAGGATTCCCCCAAAGAGCTTAACCCAGTGGTTCGCAACTCTCCTAATGTTGTGACCCTTTAACACAGTTTCTCATGTTGTGGTGACCCCCAACCATGACATTAGTTTTGTTGTTACTTCGTAACTACAATTTTGCTGCTGTTATGAATCATAACATAAATATCTGTGTTTGCCGATGGTCTTAGGCAAACCCTGTGGAAAGGTCATTTGACTCCTATAGGGGTTTCAACCCTCTGTTGAGAACCACTGGCTTAGCACTAATGCCAGAGACACTGAAAAGCCCCACAAAATATTCCAAAGTCCACTTTTAAAAGATAATGATCTGAGAACATTAAAACAAGCACAGAGGTGAAGTAAAGAAGTCACTTCAGTACCCAGGTGAGAAGGCTGCACTCTGGGGTGGGCAATAGCTGAGCTGCAAAGTATTGGCCATCCAAGTGTAAGGACCTGAGTTCAAATCCCCAGTACCTATGTGAAGAGGTAGGAGTGGAGGCACACATGCTTAATCCCAGCTCTGGGAAGCAGGTTCTGGAACTCACTGGCTGGCCAACCAGGCAAATCATCGAGTTCCTGGTGCACTGAGAGAGTTGGTCTCAAAAGATATGGTCTTAACCTCTAGCCTTCACACACACACACATGCACACATTTGCACACACAGAGATGCACACACATGCACATGCACACAGTGCACAAATGCACATAAATACATACATAACTGCACACAAATGAATAAATAAAATTAAAGAAATTGATGACTTGATTAAAAGTTGTAGAAATGAAAAATTCAATAAATCAAATTAAGAAAGAGAAAGCATCACGGATTGCTAGACTAAGCAGAAGAAAGAATATCAAGTTCTGAAGACACAACCAAGGAACCTTTACACTGAGACATCAATAAATAGTGACAAGAAATAAATACTACCACAGCTTTCAAGTATTCTAGAGGAAGATCAAGAGACCATACCTAAGGCACAAACTAAACTAAATCAATAGAAAGCCCATTTAACAACATTACACTAGGTAATTCCCCAAACCTAGGGACATATATAGCCATCAAAGGACCAGCAACATTTAAAACCCACAATAGACATGAGCAGAAAAGAACTTACCTAAGTCGCACTACAGTTAAAAATTTAAGGTTATGGAGAAAATTAAATCACGAGCGTTAAAACCTGCAAGAGAAAAAAAATGCCAACTCCCAAAGACAAAGTTGTCAGAATAGCATCAGATCCCCACGGCAGAAGCCCTAACTGCCGGGAAAGTGTGGAACAATATACCTCAGGTCCAGAGAGTCACTGCCAATCAAGATGACTACAGCACAATCATCTTAAAAGTCAGGAGAAGCCCTCCAAACAAATTATGGATGACCATGGGCCAGGCGTCTAGGTTCAAGTCATTGTAGAAGAGGTTATGTAAATTTTATGGTCACAGAAAAAGTCCAAACCACACAAATTTCCTAAATTTACAAAGCATGCTAGTAGAGTCATCAGGAACGCAGGCTAGCACGAGGCAGGGACTCTAGAGCAAGCCAGCATGACCTTGCTGTGTTCTTAGCTTTAGGGTTGGTGGAGGTTAGAGATTGGTCCAGATTAGGAATCCATTTGAGAAGTTTTAGTCTGTGAGGCCAGGTACACAACTGAACGGCAAATGGTAATGAATGAGGACTGAGATAGCCCAAGAAAACTTCGACCTACAATGTTCTGTCTCTCCGTGTCCACAAGGCTCCCGTTGGCTGAAGTGCGAAAGCTCTAAAAACAGCCGCGGCCTCCTCAGAGAACTTCAGTTTGCAGCGGACTAACCTGAAAAAGGTAAAGACAAACACGTTTGGGAAGGCAACAGTGGCAGTCAGTTAGTAGAATAACTGGAAAAGTCCCTTGCAGAGGGAAATGAATCATAATTGCTCTTCTGATGTTGCTAGGGGCTGAAAGTGAATGGGGCGTGGGGCCGTGAGCTGAAAGGTGCCTTAGCAAAGGTCAGTTTTCCTCCTTAGCAGTGGTTCTCAGCCTTCCTAATGCTGTGACCCTTTAATACAGTTCCTCATGCTGTGCTGACCCCACACACAAAAGTCTTTTCATTGCAACTTTATAACTGTCATTTTGCTACTGTTAAGAATCGTAATGTAAACGTCTGTGTTAAGAATCGTAATGTAAACATCTGGGTTTTCCGATGATCTTAGGCAACCCGGAGATGATCCTCAACCACCCTCAAGGGGTCACAGCCCCACTGGTTGAGAACTACTGCAAGCAGATGTTGGCATTCGGGAAGTTATTTACCCTTTGGGCTTCAGTGTGCTCATCTATACCATTCTGTTATTGGCACATAACAGCAATGCAGCAGACGTTGGAGGCTCTAAACAAGGGGACAAATGAAAGGCTGACAGTCCTAGGATTAAAAATTGTTGACCAAACCCAGGCTTACTGGATTCAAAACAAACCCAGTAGAGTAGACAGAAAGTTGTGGTTTAGCAGGGCAGCACACGAGTGCAGGCAGGGGATTGACTCCTCAGCATAGAGGAAAGGGCTTCAGATACATTGAGGCCTTCTTCATTTTGAGGGCTTGCTGTTTGGGGAGTACTTAAGCCTCTACATCTTCCCAATCTCTTGTTTTGCAAGGAAAGGAAGTTAAATAAAAAGTATAAAGAAAGAAAAACAGGCTTCCATCAACTGGAAGTAATTTAATCAAGGAAAAGTCGAATGGGCACTCCGTACGTCAAGGCCTTTGCTAACACTGGCCTTCAGCGTGGCCCTCAGATAATATATGGCCTGTTTGCTGTCCCAACTAGTACCCACGGAAGTTACTCATGCGCATGCACATAGAGCCACAGGGAGTTTCCAGGCTTGAACCCCCACTTTGCTCTAACGGTCCCATGAAGAATGAGAGCCTGACTAATATGTGCCTCTTTCCCTGCACGGGTGTTAGGAAAAGAGCAAAGGTGTAGCCTGCGGAGTGGTCAGCTGAAACAACCCTCCTCTCAGATCACAGAGAGCGCTACAAAGCCCGTTGTCAAGGGCATTTTTCTGGAGCCCTCTCTAAACTCCTCACTGCAGCTCACGTTTCCTATCCTCAGTACCCAGGGAGACCTTTTTAACTGGGCCAGAAGGGCAATCTGCTTGCTGTCTCCACAGGTTAAAAAAATTATGTCATATTAGAATTTTTTTTCTAAAGTACTTTTAGGGAGCAGCAGAAATTACTTGACCTCCCTCCCCCTCCAAAAAGATCTTCAGTTCCAAAAGCAAAAGATAGCATAAAGTCCTTCTGTAGGCATGCCTGGGAGGGCCGACGCTGTCCTAACGTGACATGTGTCCCACATTCCACCTTTCTGGGCCACCGAACCAAGGCACCTCAGGAGGAGACTGGAATTTCCCTCAGGACTCTGGCACCAGAAGAAGGAGAAGGATGAGGGCTGGCACGAGCTAGAGAGGAACCTGTTTGCAGAAATTCCACAGACCGTGAACAGCTTGTCAGACCTCCTTGCAGGAGAGATGAGAGAGAAGATAGTGGTTGGTCAACATGGCTGGAGCCACACCTTAACCGAGCCCACTTAAGTTCTTAAGCCTTCTGGTCTGCTCTTTCAGCCCACCCTCCTGGCAGGAATGAGAGGATGGGCTGGGCACTGGGTACAATGGGAAGGGCTTACACAGCTTTTGTTTCTCTTCTCAGGGGCCACATGGAGGAAATCACCTTTTTCTTTTTTTTTTTTTTATTATTGCTTTTCTATTCAATTGGATTATTAAGGATGAATGGTCAAATCTGGTTTATTGGAATGTCAGGGCCTGGGCTCAGGCTCTTAATAACTCTGGTGACAATGTCTCTCAAGAATTTTACAGCCTTCTTGAAGAATCAAGGATGAAAGTTGAATAAGAGATAAATAAGTAGTGCATGTATATTTTTTTATTTTAAAACACGATTGAGAGAAGTAGCTGGGAATGGTGGTGCACACCTTAAATCCCCGCACGAGGGAGGCAGAGGCAGGCAGATCTCTGCGACTCTGTGGCCAGCCTGGTCTGCAGAGCAAGTCCTAGGATGGCCAGGGCTACTTAGAAAGACCCTGTCTCAAAACAAAACAAAATGATTGAAAGAAGCAGCACTTATTGAACATGTTCCAGGGACAAGCTTAGGACTAGTTAAGTAGTTAGGGAGGCCCCAAGAGAGACCCCCTTGGCCTAGCTCATATTTCACAGTGAAGGTACTTGAGATAGTGTGCACCATGAGATTGAAGTGTGTGTCACGAAGCCCAGGAAGAAGCTTAAACCTTTTCTTCAAAGAAGGTCGTAGGGTCTTTGGATAAGAAATACCATACTAGAGATCCATCTGGACTGGAGCGAAATCTCATCGGATGGATGGAGATAAAGACAGAGACCCACATTCACATCAGAGCAATGGACTGAGCTCCCAAGGTGCAGTCAAAGAGCAGAAGGTGGGAGAAGATGAGCAAGGAAGTCAGGACTGCGAGGGGCTGGTCCACCCACTGAGAGAGTGTGCCTAATCTAATGGGAGCTCACCACATCCTGCTGGACTGAGACTGAAGGAGCATATGACCAAACCAGACTCTGAATGTGGCTGTCAATAGGGGCAGACTGAGTAGCCATTGATAATGGCACTGGGGCCTATCTCCTCTGCATGAATAGGCTTTTTGGGAACCCAGTCTATTTGCATGCACACCTTCTTGGGCTGGGATGGAAGGGGGAAGGCCTTGTACTCTGTCTTAAGGAAGCAGGGGGAAGGAGAAGGGTAGTGGGGGAGCAGGAGAGGACTGGGAGGAGGGGAGAAAGTATAAATTTTTGAATGAAAAAAATAAAGAATAATAAAAAAAATACCATACTATATCCAGACATGTTGGAGACCAGCTTCGATGAGGATACCACTTACCAGGGTAGGGGCATGGGGATTAGAAAAATAAGTAAAGAGAAGGAAGACCCGGGTGAAAATAATAAAGCAACTCCTCCTTCTTAGCATTTAAATTGTCATATGAGAAAAGAGAGGTTTCAGGGCTTTTTTGGTGCCGGCTAAGGGAAAGCTACTTCCGCCAATCAAAAGAATGCTCCTACAGAGTTGCTTACAGATCTGTTGTGTAGTTCTGTTAAGCCTGCCCCCTTTTCTAAGTTGTAATCAAAAAGCAGACTTTTCCTTTTCCTCTTTTCTATTTCTTTTTCTTTCTGATGCTGCCCTAAACCCTAAGCACACTTATCCCGGTAGTCTGCGTTTGCCCTACCTCTGGAGCTTCTCCACTCCCTTCATCCAGTCCCGTTTTAAGTGCCATTCAAATGCTTAGACATATTCCAACACACATCTATTAACTTAAGAGCAAGCAGATCTCAAAGGCAGCGCTTACTTTGACAGGGTATTTCTTCTAACCCTCTACTTCAGTTGGTAGAGAGTTAATTATCTTCTAATTAAATTATCTCAATTACCCTCTAAAAAAGAATGGAAGTAGCATATTACCATGAAAAGAAGGTTCAAGAAGTTAGAGAAACACAATGTTGAACAGGAAGTCGACCAGGAGTGTTGGCAGTTGATTTGTGGGTCATTGAGATCTTGGAGCTCTTGAACCTCTCTCTGTATTAATGACTTCCGCACCACTGTGGCAAAATGACAAGTCCTGGGAAAAGAGTCATTTTGGCTCACAACTTCAGAGAGCTTTCAGAGAGCTTTCTGCTGCTGAGAAAGTCAGCGAGGTCATGCCATGGGCGCTTCTCCAATCACAGCAGACCAGCAAGCAGAAAAAGACCAAAACCAGGGCCTGAACCAGGACCCTTTCAAAAGTCCACACCCAGCAATACACTTCCAAAAGGTTCCACGGCCTCACAGAATAGCTCCACCAGTGGCAGAACAAGATTTTAAAGTATGACCTGAGGGGGCTGTTACAGTCCAACCCACAGCACTGCCTAAATTAAGAGACACACACACTCACACACAGCCTGCATGCCTGCCCTAGAGGTGGCAAAGGTCACAGGCCTCCTCTCCTTGACTTTAAGGCTGGGTGGTGTGTCACAGTGAAAGCAATTCTTAGGCTGAACTGGGCCCTCATTTAGAAGCCACTAGGCACAAACCAAAAAGCTGTCTAACCAGTTCTGTCAACTCCACTAAGGACTGGCTCTTCCTTCTATTGGCACTTTTACAAATGCTTTGCACAAAGGATTCACTTAAAGCCAATATTCTCAGCATTAGTTAGCTAACCATTAGTCACAGTTGAGTGCAAAAATCTCCCAATGGCAGGTTCTACTTTAAATTCTGAGCCAGGGGCAGCCTCCGGAACCACCATTCAGGCTTCCTTGTAGTGATATTTCCTTTGTATTTTAATAAATAAAGCTTGCCTGATGATCAGAGAGTAAAACAGCCCCACTGGTCAGCCTTACAGACCAGGTAGTGTGACACCTACCTTTAATCCCAGTAGCCACACTAGTTTGCCATAGAAACTGGGTGGTGCATGCCTTTAATCCCATTGGTACACACCTTTAATCCCAGTCCTAGAGAGGAATATAAAACAGGAGGAGACAGCTCACAGCTACAGTCTCATTCAGAGATTCCTGGAGGCAGGATCGCCATTTCGGACCGAGGTCGATGTAAGAGCCAGTGGTTGGCTGCTTTGCTTTTCTGGTCTTCAGGTTGAACCCCAATACCAGACTCTGAGCTTTTGTTAATCTTGCTTCACTTTCTGGATGAGAAACCCAGTTCTTAAAAGGGCAATGAATCCACATGTTTAGGGCATTTCTTTTTCACCAATACTTCATAATGTGAGACGGCATGAGGGGAATCAATCCCTGCTGGATGGGTTCATAGCATCCATTCGGGATACTTTGCTGTCACCAGCCAAGGTCTCCATGGACATCGGGGCTCAAGACAATAGAGGAGAGGCTGGTGTGATTGAGGAATCTGGGTCTAAGACACATAGAAGTTAGTGCTCGGTTCATCGGAATAGATAAGATGGTACCCATGAAAGACATAAGAAAAGAACCTAATCAGCAGAGTCCTCAGGATTTAGAGAAGGATTTAGTGGCCTTGCTGAACTCCACAGTGGGCACAGTCTTTACCAGATAGGGAAGACGCCGGCTAGTCTGAATGATCGAGGCTGGCTTGTGACTCATGTTTGTAAAGTGTTAAAGCAATTGTGAAGTTATGGGGAAAGGGAAAAACAAACAAAAGGGCTGCTCGGTGGCAGATCTGGCAAGATGTGTGGAGAGCTGGAGTTCCTAGGGAAGAAACTGAAGGAAAGCCAAATGCTGTACTTGTGAACCTTTGGAAGGTATTAAGCTTGTTCACCAAAGGGATGAATGCAGGTAAGACGAAAGATGTACAGATGATCCCCCTTGCAGCTCCAGTTATAGAGGAAGGGCATCTCCTTGGTTACACAGCATCCTGGCTACTCCTCTGATGGTGTCAAGGTTGCCGGGCAAGTGGGGGTCAAATGAGACAGCATGAATTGCACTAAATTGAAGAAGGGTTGGTCCCTTTCTCAAGGAGAAGAATAGCTAAGCTTAAGTGGAAAGTTAGGACTTAGTGGACCCTTCATTCATGGTGATTCCCAGAAGCCCCATGGACAAAGAGCAGCAAGGTATGCACATGGCAATAAAGCAGTACAGATGAAAAAGATTAAGCCCATTCCTCGGCTAAGAAATGCCCCCTCATCCCCGGAGAATACCATGTGTACTTCTCTGCTGCAGGTAAGTATTGCTGGAGGGGGCCTTTCACCTGACCTGGAGTTCTACCAGCCACCAAGTGTGACCAAGGATGAAATAACAGCCTTGGTACTCCCGGAGCCCGTCAGACCCAAGGAGCCAGCTTGAGCCCATTAGGGTTATGGATAGGTATGGTGGTGCAGCAGCAGCACCATTGGATAAGGAAGTGGGATAGCATCTGAAAAATCATTGTCAATCATGAGAGATAGATAAAGTGGCGCCTCTCATGTTACTGCACTCAGCCTTGCCCTTTGGAGGGGGCAACTACTACAAACTGTGAGGGCCTTTCTGTTCTGAACTAGATCCTGCTGTTTTTTAAAGTATTCCATTAGCCCCTGAATCTCAAGGGACATTTAATCGGAACTGATGGCACTGGACCTTCAGGGACCCTGAGCCTTTGAAGAGATCTGAAGTAATGCTACTCTCTATGCGTCTACAGATTTGAGGAAAGCATTGAGTATGGCGATACTCACCTTCAGTCCCAGCACTTGGGGCACCGAGGCAGGAGGATTATGACTTCAAGGCTAGTCTTGGCTACATAGATTGACTATACCAGAGTTTTAGAGGGGAAAACCCTCCTGCTTCAGAGATCCCGATGACTAGGCTTGACTACCCATCCCAGTATACCAACCAAAGTGAAAAGGAATTATGAAAAACACAGAAGGGAGAATTTAATCGGTGCACAGAGGGAAGAGGTAGAGATAAGGAGAACCAGTGGCCGGATTCATCCTTGTCTTCAGAATATTGAGCTTGAGGTTTGTTGGGGGAAAAAAATGAAGACACAGAGATTTTACTCTGGGGCTTTTCTCTTCCCTCCTGGTTACAGAGTTAGGCCAGCTCACCCCTGGACTTTGGAAGACACTTTTAGATGAACATGCTTGGGTCTGAAATGGGGAGGCAGGGAACCCCACTCCCAGACGGAGCTTCTTGGTGAGCTCAAAGAGCACACAATAATATAAAGTGCATTCTAGAAAGTAAGCTCTAGGATAGTGTCGGGGACCGTCGCCCCAACATAGAAACTGGTGCTTTTCCCTAAATGTGTTCTTGGAGGCGCGTGGAAGAAACAGACTTTCACACCATCATCGTTCAAAGGCAGCTCAGGACTTCTTGTGTCATTTACAGCATGACCTTGCGTTTATTGTCTCTCCCTCAAGCTATCCATCCTGAATGCTCCCTCAACTCTTGAGGAATTCCCTATTCATATTCCTTTTCCGGGGCACCTCCTCACAGCCCACACCTGCATTCCTTTACCAGCCTTAGAGTCAGCAACTTCTTCCCGGGCAATCTACATGTGAAAAGGAAGGCTGGAGCCAAGCCTTTTACCTTTTGTCTTTCTAAATTGCTAGCTTTCCAGCTACCAAGCTGTATTCAAGTCATGGTGTCGCCAGGCTGGCGGATATCAGAGCCTACAGGATAGTAGATGGACTGACTGCCCTGGCTGTGATGACTTCAGAAAATTGGTTAAATTATGTCTCTGAAGTAGTTCACTTGATTACATTATGTGATATACCACTTACATTAACTCACCTTCCAAATCATTATTTGGTGCTCAATGTAGTGTTTCTGTAGTTTGAAATTTCCATCTCAAACTGGGGTGCTGGCTCATTCGACATGAGTGCTTGTCGTACGAGCATGAACTGCTACCCACATGAAGAAGAGAAAGTCAGAGATGGCCGTGCATGCTTGTAACCACAGCACTAGGGGCAGAGAGAGGTGGATCCTGGGAACTCATGTTCAATCTAGCTGAAACAAGAAACTTCTTGCTCAGGGATAAGCCATGTCCCAATGAGACAATGAGACCAAGAGCAATAGAGGAAGACACTGACATCTTCCTCTTGTCTCCATGTGTGCACATATACCTGTACACTCATGTGCATACAACCACACACACACACATACATACATACATACACACATACACATACATACACACACATACACACACACACATACACACACATACACACACATACACATACATACACACACACACATACACACACACTTCCTTCTCTTGTGACTGTGAATAAGAGATTCATCCAGTCCTGCCTAAGACCACAATAGAGTTCATACCTTGATTCTAGCTCTTCCGAGTACCTATTAAGA
Organism: Dicrostonyx torquatus; assembly: GCA_028555095.1. NCBI lineage: Eukaryota > Metazoa > Chordata > Mammalia > Rodentia > Cricetidae > Dicrostonyx > Dicrostonyx torquatus. The sequence continues at coordinate 3,400,184 of JAQHUG010000190.1, read as the reverse complement.
AAAGTAAGACATCTTCAAGATCATAAAATTGATGCAGAAACCAAATTGCAAGGAACCAGGATGCAACCTGGGTAGAAGAAAAGTGGTAGGGACAGACTAGTCAAGCTGTCACACGGCTGTCAGAGGCTGTGTGTCAGAGCAGGCATTGTCTCTCAATGTCCGTTATATAAGGGTATTTGGATACCAGAATCAGAAACTAACCTGGCCTTGCTTGAGCCAAAGGCAACTTTCAGAAATACAAGAACTTAGAAGAGCAAAATGAGTGCCACACGATACGCTATAAGGAAGACATGAGAGTCAGACTCTCCAGGGCATCTTGATAGTAGAAACCAGGCCTGAGCTTCTAATTTGAAAAACCAAAATCAGAAATGCTGCAAAACCTGAAGCTACATTGACATGATGTCCTAAGTAAAAAATTCCGTCATTATGGTGGCTTGAAAGAAATGGCCCCCAAAGGGAGTGTCACTATTAGGAAGTGTGGCCTTGTTGGAGTAGGAAGTATGCCACTGTGGAAACTAACTTTGAAGTCTCCTGATGCTCAAGCCATGCCCAGTGAGACAGACCACTTCCTGTTGCCTGAGCACGATACAGAACTCTCATCTACCTCTCCAGCACCATGCCTCCTACATGCTGCTGTGTCCCACCATGATGGTAATGGACTAAACCTATGGACTCCAAGCCACACCCAATTAAATTTTTTCCTTTATAAGAGTTACCATGGTCATGGTGTCTCTTCACATCAATAGAAACCCTAGTTAAGACAGTCATAAAATTGTGTTTTGTGTGCAATTTATTACAAATAGTCTATGAAATTCCTTGCAAGAAATGTACACACACACACACTCACACACAGTATATATGATACATAAATAAATTTTACAATCAAAGTCTTTAACTTCAAGTGATTTTAAATATATATGAAAACATTCCAAAATCTTAAATAATCCAACATCTAAAACACTTCTGGTCCCAAGCATTTCTGTTAAAGAAATAGTCAACTTTTAAACTCACCCCAAAATTTGCATTTATCTATTCTTAAGCCAATGTCCTTCCTCTACACAGGTCATGGAGCATCCGATTGGACCAGCTTGATTCCCATGCATTCCTTCGACTCCAGGAGATGAACATCTTAGTAGCAAGTATAACAAAAGGGGCTTTAAAAGTTAGAAATAAACAAAGGCAGAATGGATTTTAATGCCAAAATAAATCCCAACAAACTATCACCTCGTTGGTTGCACCTGTCTATGCTTAGTAGCTGAGCTGAGCATCATTTCGTAATTCTGTAAGTTGAGTCATCTCATCAACTTTATTCTTTTCCAAGGTTTCCCCATCAGCTAACATTGTTGTCTTTACTGTGAGACAACTGGGCTAAACATTTGAAGATGGCCATACTCACATCTCGAGAGGTTGGTAATTTCCCCCTGATTGGGCTATGTGTGTCTTTTCCACATGGTCCCTCATTCTTCTACAGACTGGACATCCATGGATATTACAGGACAATGTCTCAAATGGGTTAAGCAAGGCAGGACCTATCAGACCTCTTGCAACCTGCTCTGTAGCAATCATATAATAGAAAATTCTATAGGCTAGAGTAGCTATAAAATCACTTTAAATTTTAGGGGCTGGAGAAACAGATTGAACCACTGGATATAATAAATGGCTAAGTCAAAAAATATTTATGCTAAGGCCAGGCCTAGATATGTATGCCTTTAGTATCAGTACTCTTGAAGGCAGAGAAAGGGGGGATCTCTTTAAGTTAAAGGCCAGCCTGTCTTATATAGAGAGTTCCAGGCCAGCCAGGGCTACTTAGTGAGATGTATCTTAAAAAAAAATAGTACACATATGAAAAAGAGATTCCCCCTTTTATTATGGCCACTGCCAAATAAAATTTGAGGGTGAGAGAGGACTATTTTGGACTATGTTCTAGAATGAGTCTATAATAGAGCAAATCAAACTGTAGTTACTTTTATTCAGCACCATGTAATCAAATGAAACTTGAAAACAATACAACAGCAACAGAAAAGTAAGACAACCCTTCACACAACGTGACCAGAGATTAACAGTAGCCAATCCAAAAGGAGTCCATTTGAGCTGGCATGGTGAGAAAGTTCCTTCTGCATTAGCCCAAGTGTTGTAAGGAGGCCGTTTGTTCCCGGCTGCTTAGCCCCAAAATAATCACACAGAAACTACATTATTTAAATCACTGCTTGGCTCATTAGCTCTAGCTTCTTATTGGCTAACTCTTACATCTTTATTTAACCCATCTCGATTAATCTGCACATTAGTCACCATGAGGTCATGGCCTACCAGCAAAGTTTCAGCACCCGTCTGTCTTCTGCATGGTTTCATGGCTTCTCAAAACTCCTTCCTTTTTCTCCCAGCATTGAGTTTGGTTTTCCCCGACTGTCTCTGTTCCCCAACTGTGGGCTCTGATATCCCGCCAGCCTGAGGATGCCATGCAACTCGGTAGCTGAAAGCTAACAATTAGAAAGACAATAGATAAGAATTTGGCTCCAGCCTTCCTTTTCACTTGTAGATTGCTCGATGAGAAGTCGCTAACTCCAAGGCTGGTGAAGGAATGCAGGTGTGTGTGTGCTGTGGGGAGGTGCCCCAGAAAAGGAATGTGAATAGAAAATTCTTCAAGAGTTGGGGGAGCATTCAGAGCATGAAATAGCTTGGGAGAGGGACAATAAAGACAAGGTCACGCTGTAAAGGACAGAGAAATCCAAAGCGGCCTTTGAACGGTGATGGTGTGAAAGCCTGTTTCTTCCTCGCACCTCCGGGAACACATTTGGGGGAAAACACCAGTTTCTATGTTGGGGCGACGGTCCCTGACACCCAACAGCTCTGCTATAGACCCAAAGCCGTTCCTTTATTAACCAATGGCATTCACAGCATACAGAGGGGAATCCCACATCACCTAAGCAAGATGGGGAAATGATGTGAAGTAACCTGCTGCTCTCTTATCAGTGTGCAATCCTGCTTCCTTGTTCCTGCTCGAGCTACTGACATCCACCCCTGACTTCGTGCCCTTTAGTGGTCTAGATCGCCAGGTTGATGAATCACTTATACATTCCAGCTAGACCATCAAGACTCATTTTCTGGAAATTTTGCTCTTTGATACCACTGAACAACATACAGTGTTAGTAAAAAGTATGTTATTTTTCTAATAGATGAAATGGAAAAGATAAAAACCTTAATTCTAGGATTATTGAGATAATTAAATGAAAAAATAGAGTTTAAATATATAATATATAAAAATATGCTTGGTAGAAGTTGCTTTTTATTGGCATCATTATGAACAAGGTCATGGACCTCGGCCCCTCAAAAGGAAAGTCTATTGACTAGAACACTGTATCAGCCTTTTTTTCTTAAGTGAGACTACAAGGTTCATGAAAATTGGATTTTGTGAGCAAATGTTTGGGGTAAAATTCCATATTCCCACCCCATTTTTAAGCCCCTAAATAAAAATAGAGTGAGAGATTAAACACTTGAAATTTTCATTTGATTTTCCTTCACTTTTTGTATCCAATTTGTATGTGTGTACACTGACCAGTGTCATAATCAGCAATGCAGAAACTCTAGGATTTTCTGTAGAGAAAAATTACCATAGGAAAATTCACATAGGAGACTGATTAAAAATGTGTTGGAGGGCTGGAGAAGCCAAGGGGCAAGGCTGAGCCACAGATCTGTAAGTGCTTCAAATGCAACCATCCTTAGGCTGCACAGTGACAGGAAAGAGATGCTCTCCTGGATCCAGGATTTTCTGTTACTGTGGCTACCCACTGTAGGGGATACTATTTTAAGGTGTCTAAAACACCTGATGGTCTAATAAAGAGCTAAATGGCCAATAGAGAGACGGGAGCAAGGATAGGTGGGGCTGACAGGCAGAGAGTTTCAATTGAAGGAGAAATCAGGAATAGAAGGAGGGAACAAGACAGAACAAAGAGAGGAGAATGTCAGGGCCAGCCACCCAACTATCCAGCCAGTCATGGAGTAAGAGTGAAAGTAAGACATACAGAAGTAAGAAAAGAAAGAAGCCCAGAGGCTAAAGGTAACAGGATATTTTAAATTAAGAAAAACTGGCAAAAAGCAAGTCAAACAAAGGCCTGACATTCATAACTAAGAATAAGCTTCCATACAAGTAATTTATTTGGGATCTGGGTGGCAGGGCCCCAAAAGACCAAAGAGCCAAAAGAGTAAGATCCAAAGAGTAAAACATTACACAGCAACCTACTGTCACACTGCTGAGGCAGAGACTCTCAGGAAGCTGAGAAACTAAATTCCTACTGATGGGGGCCTGTCATAGATTCAGCATAAGTGCTGCTCTGTGTTAGGGAATAAAGTGTCTC
>JAQHUG010000190.1:3368786-3382077 GCA_028555095.1 Dicrostonyx torquatus | reverse complement strand
ATAAAATAATGGAAATGGGTTAATTCTAGATGTAAGATCTAGCTAGCAATACACTTAAGTGATTGGCCAAGCAGTGATTTAATTGATACATTTTCTGTGTGGTTATTTTGAGGCTGGGCAGTTGAGAACAAACAAGTGGCCTCCTACTACAATTAGTGAATAAATTCTCTGAGTTTCCCTTGAGCAAAGGCTTTGCTTCCAGCTTCTGATATGCATATTTATTTACAGCTTTAGAACATTTTCTGAAAATATCAGGAATCTCTAGCATAAGTCCTTTATCATTTCCTACTGCCCCTCAATGTTTTCCAAAGCCTTTTCCCTAAAGACAAGGCTCTGTGACCCAAAAATCCCTGTCAGCTCAGTGGTAGAGCTGTTTGGTGCCTAACACAAGAGGGATCTGTAAGCATTCTCTATTTGCTGTTTAGCCAGTCACTGGATCGACACCTTTTCTGAAAGCAGACAACAAACAATCCTTCCACACAAGAAAAATGACTTCTGACATTAGCCCCTCAAGAAGCAAGGTTCCTGCATTGCTACTTCATGTGCATCATCTGTGCACCCAGACATTGTTACTTCATGTGCATCTGTGCACCCAACCCCTTCCCTGCTGGTTCCTGCATTGCTACTTCATGTGCATCTGTGGCACCCAGTCCTTCCCTGCTGGTCCCCCACCCCTGACTACAGTGAACTGTGTATTTATTTTCTGACTGTAATTCTTTCACTTCTGATTTCATAGTCCTCCCTCTCTTGGTATTAGAAGCTGTATAAACAACCTTATCTCTTGGCTGCAATTTTCAAAAAGCAAACTCCTAAACCGCTTCCCTTTCTCTTCAGTGCTGGCTCACTATACCGTGCTGCCTTGTGTCAACTTCCCAGGCTACTCTGCCAGGGCACTGTAAGGCTTATGGAAAAATACAATGTGGTAGGCTTGTTAATCTGGTGGCATGATTGGGGTTCGTGGGGTCATGGAGAGTGTGGTGTCAACTAAGGTCAACTGTACTTCATGCCCCTCCTTTAGAACACAAAGGCAGGAGGATATCATTTTCAAAAACCGGTTTCCCGTTTGACACCTGGAAAGCAAGTTGGGTGTACTCTACAGCCATTTGCTGAACCACCAAGTAAACAAGTGTTTGCACCAGCAAGCATTGCTTCACAGAGCAGGAGCTAAAAGCACAAAGGAAAACAATCCCTTCCTAGCTCTTCATTCCTCTTGCAATTAACAAATTCCCCCATTTAAACCAAGTTTAATTGGTTCTCCTTTTCAAACCTCCCAAAGAACTCTTAATTGCCCTTGGGTCCTTCATGGGTCATTTAAATCCAGTTCACTTGTTTCTTCAAATCTGACCAGCATTACCAATCCCTAACATGGAGCTTGTTTTTCAAGATTATTTCTTACATAGTGAGTGAAGAAATCACATGTGCATTCCTGGCTCCCTAATCTCCTTCCAAAACTTTGGTCATGATACTAGAGTGAACGCCAGATTTTATTTCCTTTATACTCCCGCGCTCCTGTAGTCCTTTCCTTTGAGGGAAATTTCAACGGATTTTTTGCTTGTTGTGTAGATGTGAAAGGGCCTTCCCATTCTGTGTTGGAAAAGAAGTCCCCCAGCACTGCAGCTTCTCTTCCCAGGTTGCATGACCTCAAGTCACCGATCGCTCATCCACAGCTCTCCTTTGTGCTCTGGAGAACTTGTTCCTCCAACCAACATGGCTGGCTGTGCGAGATGTTGGCTAGCCTGAACACCGGTGATTATTGAACAGGCAGTGGAATAAAGTCTGGGACCACAGTGCTGGGGTGTGGTACTTTTGTGTGTCACAGTGAGAGGGAGCCCGGTGTGGCCCAGGGCTTTGAAGCCTTGGCAGGAGCACATAAATTGGTCCCCTCAGTCAGGAGTGTCACCCTCAAGACAGAGAGTGGACCGAAAGTGAGATGTGTAAAAAGAGACTCAGAAACAGTGTGGGGGGAAGGAGGAGGAGAAAAGGAGAGGGGACTAAGAGAGGAAAGAACTAAGTCCGCGGGAGAATATGGTCAAGGCAGTTTGTTTGCTTTTGGTTAACAACACAAGGGAACCCATTATTTTGTACAATTAATATGCCCTATTCAAAAGTAAGGGTTCAGAAAGATGGCTTAGCAACTATGGACACTTTCTGGTCTTAAAAGAACATGTGTTCAGATCCCAGCATCCACATTAGGCAGATCACAATGGCCTGTCACTCCAGCTCCAGGGGATCTGACACCCTCTCCTGACTTCTTCGGGCACCCATACACATGTGGCATCTACTCACAGAGACACATACACACGAATAAAAGTAAAATCTTAAAATATATAAAGTGCCTAAGAGGCGTGGCATGGGTTCAAACTTGTAACTTTAGCTCTTTGGGAACTAGAGTTCAAGGATAACCTGGTCTACTGCATAGTAAAATCCCCCCCCCAAAAAAACCACATACACACATGAAAGAAATGGGAATTACTTTTTATTAATATAAGAACATGTATTAATATGTGGGAAGCCTTGATCTCTCCAGGGCCAGGCTGGAGACTTGAGACATGAGGGAATGTACCACGGCTGCTATGTGGATGAAGCCTCCTATTAGCTTTCTCGCTGCTGTAGTAAAAACGTCTCACAAAAACAGTTTAAGAACGGTTTATTTGAGCTCACAATTCAAGGCCATACTGACCATCCCTGTGGGAGGGCACGGTGGTTGGAGCCGGAGGCACCTCCTCCACGCTAGGGTTTCCGTGCTGTGTGACCGGGTTTTATATGGGTGCCGGAGATCCGAGCGCAGATTTTCATGCTTACCCACCATGCAGTTACTAACTGCCCTCTCCCCAGCCTCTAGGGTTGAGTTCTTAATTTGAACGGAGCCTTTCCCTAGAAACAACTGCCTTGGAAAGCACTTTATTCCCCTGGAGAAGCGATAAGCCTCGGTGGTAAGAGTGGAAAGAGCGAATCAAAGACAATTGTCTGGAGATGAAAAGCCAGGACGGAGGCCACTAAACTAATGTTGTATCTCCACCAGCCTCGCTCTTGTTAGTGCTCCAATTATAAATGCTACCGCACCAACCCTAATTTTCCCAAATGTCCAATTTTTTTTTTATACTTGGTTTTGCAGAAGTGAAACCATAAGAAGGGGTGGGGTGGGTGAATATGTGCTGTGATCGTAGAAAATGAGATATTTGGCAATTTGTGCCTTACTGACCTCTGATGCTTCCTCCCCCACTTCTTGTTTCATTTAACTTGGCCATTTGAGTTGTTTTCCTAACGCTTCCATAACAAAATACCAAGGGCTTAGAGGCTTGAAGTAACAGAAGCTGGCTGGCTTCCTGTCTGAAGGCAGGCGTCTACCGAGGCTCATATTGGACTAGGGATCTGGAAGCAGGACCTCTTTCTCTCCTCCTCTTCCAGTTCCTAGAGAACACAGTCATCCCTTCACCCATGTACAGCTTATCCTTTCTGTGAGCTGACATCTATGGAAGGCGACTTAAGGGAGGAAGGATTGTTCTGGTTCGTGGTTATAGAAGGTTCAATCCATGGTCTTTTGATCCCCCACTTGCCTTGGGCCAAACCACGTGGTGGCAGGAGCATGGGGAAGTGAGTGTTCACCTCATGGTGGGCAAGAGGCATAGAGTGAGGAAGGGATTTTGAACCAGGTAAACCCTTCAAAGGCCCACCCTGCTAACCTTCCTCCAACCACAGCCATCTCTTAACGTCTCCCATACATCTCGAAATAGCAGCCCTGTCTGGGAACTAAGCATTCAATATGTGAGCTGAGGGGAACACATATTCAGTGAGCAGTCCTCTTCCTGCTTCAGAATCCAGCAAAGGCCGGTCTAGCCCTTATTCACACTGTGTAACTCTGACTCCTGCCCCCATCCTTTCCACAAACGGAGACCCTCGGGATACACTGAGGCCATAACCTAAGCGCATCTCCTCTTTTTGCATTTTCAATGAAGCCCGCAGGTTCCAGGATTAAGTGGGCGTTTGGGGCCCCACTATTCTCCTTGCCAGTTTGTTGTTATTTTCTCTTCTGTGTATTATACTGTGAAATCCCAAGCAAATCAGATCTCTAATTTTCTTTCTATGTCGATAACAGTAAAGACTCAGGGTATTTTCAACTAACTTTTCCTCCTGAGTTGATTTGAACCACACAAAATCGATTTTAAGGTGTGGGCTATGTTATGCCAACCATGATACTTTACTTTTTTGCTAGCCATAGGGATGCAAAGATGATTCATGATTATCCTCAGTTTCCAATAAGTTTGTCTTGCAAAATTTTCCAAATGATTGACCAGTATTCTGAATGGAGGCTTTTGATGCATGCTTAATATATACAATTAAATATAAAAATGTGCTGTTAGAGACTATGCAGTTCTGTAGGCCGAGGAGGGAAGAATGAGAAAAGAGAAAAAGAGAACCAGGTAGAGAGGGAACCAAAGGATATATTTTCCTTAAACTTTTAATAATGCCATGGGGAAAAGTCCAAGTAGTAGAGAGAGGTTAAAATGAAGCATGTGAAGATGTGATGGTATAATAATGAGAAATCCAAAGACAGCAAAGGGGGCTGGAAATACGGCTTCATGGTTAAGACCTCCGGCTTCTCTTCTAAGGGACCAGGTTCCTTTCCCAGCACCCACACGGTGGCTCACAACCATCTTTAACTCTAGTCCCAGGCCATCTGATGCCCTCTTCAGCTCCTCCAGGTATGCTACGTGTCCCAGGTTGGCATGGATTTTGAGTGAGTCCTCCTTTCTCTGCCTCCTGAGAGCTAGAATTACAGACATGCACCCCTCATATCAGTGCTTTAAACTACTAAATGTGGGAGTTATTTCATATGTGAAAGTAGCGACTGGTACACTAGATATGAGCAGGGTCAAAGACGAAATAATATCTTTTACTCTATAATCTAGTAGCATTCATTCCAGAAAATGGCGAGGCAGGAGTTAACTCATAGTAGGCAGTAAGAGAAAGGGGCCGTGGTGAAAACTACAAGCTGCCTACTTACACTAACATAAGAATGGAGTTGAGCGGTAAAGGGAAGGGAAGGGAAGGGTTAAAACAGTATAACCAGGAGCACTGAAGCTGGGAGAAACAGAGATGCTCACAGCTAATATGAGATAGGCAAACGAGCCTGCTAAGAGACAAACAGGCTCTAAGAAGCAAGGCCAGTTATAGAAGGGCAATTGGCTAGCTTCCTTGTGACCTTTCCCCTTTGGAAAACATAAGCTAGGCCCCATTGTTTAGTACATATTCCCGATATATGGCTTTCAATACAGCTAGATGTAAGAGACTCAGTTGTGTGAGAATGATGTCTAAGAGGCCTGCTCCCTTTCAGGACAGAGACCCCAGCCATCCTGTTGTAGACAAAACATAACCCAGCCTTGCATCTACTTCCTGGTTACCTAGAGAACAGACTTATCTCAGCATAATTAACGGCACTTGGAACACCTGCAAGGTCAGAGCGTTAACACACTGGCCAAGTGACAAACAGTTCGCTAACAGTCCGAGGTCAAGGGCTACCAAAGCACGCGTCAGACAGAGGGAGACAGAGGCTTCAGCTGCCCTCAGCTGGGTGGGCAGAGAGTGAGCAGCACGTGATCAGCCGCCTGTGTGGATCAAGGAGACAGGCATGGAGTCTATGGGTCCACTGTTGGCTCAGCCCATAATAACCCAGAGAATCCACCAATCGTCTCAATAGAGATTACCTCAGCTTTGTGCAGTTTCTGCCATCACCCCATAAAAGCTATCAAAGGAATTAAATAGCCTTCCCTCTCTAGGAAACCCCTCCCAGGTCTTGGGAATTTCCCTTGCTTTTTCTCTGCTTCTCACTTCCATTCTAGTTCTTATTTTTCTATAATAACCCTTAGTAAAACTTATTTCCACTTTGCTTACTCCCATGAAAGTCTATACCTTTAATCTTTATGGGCATGAGACAATGAACTCTGGAGCCGTGTTCCCAGATTTGTCTTTGATGATGGTAAGGACCTGACATCTTAGGTCCCTGGGTCAAGCTCCCCCATCTCAAATCCTGCATGAGAGAAAAGTGTTCCAAAGCAAAGGATGCTGGTTTCATGGTGGCGGGAGGGAGGTGAATTTTTTAATTGCAATGTTTTTTTTTAAAATGACTCATTGTAATTGCCCATTTTATGGGCTAAGATTAGTAATTTCAAAGTTACTTTCTCCTTAAAGTGAGAACAGGGAGATAAAACAATAAATAATTGATTGGCTAACATCAGGTTACTTAAGGTTAATTTCTGGTAAGGACTAAGGGAGAGGGAACTTTATGACCCTGCCAAACAAAACTAGCCAGCTGGGGAAGCTGGCCTGTTATCTCTGTATCTCTAGCGCTTGGAAGGTCAAATAAACAGCTTTGTTTAAGTTGGTGAGGAGGAAGTTTAGAGGGTACCTCCATTTTGATTTTTAACTGCTGGGCTCCCCTACAAGAGCTCAGGCCAAACAAGGGGCTTCTGTAATTTCTACTGAACTGCAGCGCACACGTTTTCACTGAGTTTATTGTTTAGTAAAGTTTCCCGAGTCAGAGCTATGACCACAGCCGCTACAGTGATAGACAAGCATGAATGGCCTCTCTATCATCTCCGAAGCAGTGACAGGCGACGAGGAAATAAGAAAAGGGTCATTTCTGAGGGCAGTGGTACAGTGTAAACAAGAAAAAAAGACTGTTCCACAAAGCAACATTTGAATTCCCAGAGATCAGTGCGAATAGGCTCGCCTTCCCTCCCAGCTGCGGTCCCCACAGTGTACTGCTCAGGGATGTGGGAAGATCGCTGTGCCCCTGGGACTAGCTTGAGCTCTGCAGGAGGAACGTCACCAAGGAGCTTAGGGGAAACCTTTAGCGAAAGTTCCAGGCAGTGCTGCAAAAAGCCTTCTCCGTTGCTTCACACACTTGCCCTTTGATGTCACTGTGGGGCACCCACAGACGCACGCGTGTACGTACATTCAGGCTCTGAGCAGCTGGCAGTGGGCGGGACTTCCTGGTGACTGAGGAAAGCAATTGCTCCTGAGAAAAGGGAAGTACATGCTTCTGGTGAATTTTGCCTTCTGTGGCAAAAATGTGAGGAACTTGGCAAACTTCCCAAGAAAGTCTAGGGTACATGCTGTAATTATAGGAAAGAGTAAATCCCCGCCAGACTCGTGAAGTGAAAGTGAGCAATCCTCACTCAGGGACCCTTCCTTACCTAGAAAAAGGTTAGCATGAGAAAGAAAGGCACTGATTCTATCAAAGTTCCTGGACAGCAAAGTCGTGCACAGATAATGTTTAAGATATTTGGGTACCCAAGTGATACTCATTTTGATTTTTCCACTTTGTTTAAGATATCTAACCACTTACATTTTAATTCATTTATCAATAGTTAACGAGCAGTTAACTCCAGATGTTCATTTAGACACAGACATTTCAAGAAATGACATTTTAGATCTGCCATGAATGTATCTCTTTCATTATGCATGCAGCATCTACTTATCTACTTATATTTAAATGATGTATATTTAAAATACAAATATCGGGCTTTCATTTTCTTGTCCCAAAACACATGAGTGTGTGACTTGATCTTCTTAGTGTATTTACTTAACACATACTCTCGATTACTTGATCATTATACAGTCATAGTTCTGACATGCTCAAACTGATATGAAAAGAGCCGTTATGCTAGCAAAAGTTAATTGAAGTCATCTTGGTTGTAGCTACTGTTATATAATTCACTTTTTGGGGATGGAGGTGTGAGAATATTTTTTAGGTTATACTTTGATTGCAGCATTTCTCCCCTCTCACTTTTAGTAATAGTTTTTACTATTACTAAATGTAAGTTTTAACTATTACTAAATGTAAGTGTAATGTAATGCATATTTATGGCCATCCATCATAATGCCTCTCTAGTGGCTCCCACCCCATCTCCTTCCCGGTTTAATGTCCTCTGTGTTTTATTGTTGTTGTTTTGTTGTCATTGCTGTTGTTGGTTTGGTTTTTGTTGTTGCCTTAGTTAGGGTTGCCATCGCTGTGAGGAGACACCATGACCATGGCAACTCTTCTAAAGGAAAGCATGGATATCACTCTTCTGTGAACCTTGGATGGGAGAGTGTTAATATAGATGATTCTTCCAAAGCCGAGCTCCCATGGTTATGTATCCTTGTATTTGACCTATTTTGAGCCTCTTCATGAACTATTACATAGTGGCTTCACTGTAGCAAGTTGAAATCAGGAAAATAATTCCATTCAAAAATAGCTGCAAATAAATTAAATACTCAGAAATAAACTTAAGATGAGAGGTCTCTACACTGAAAGCTTCAGGACACTGAAGAAAGAAATTGATGAAGACATCAGAAGATAGGAAGAGTTTCTATGCTTGTGAGTTGGAAGAATTAATTTTGTGACAACAGGCATCCTACCAACAGCAATCTGCAGATCTGTTACAATCCTAATTAAAATCTATGGGCCATTCTCTCAGACATAGAAAAAATAATCTCAAAATTTATATAGCAACACACACACACAATAAAGATAGCCAAAGAATCTTTAATGAACAGACTACTGAATGAGGTAGCCCTTATCTGATCTCAAATTGTACTGCTGAGCTGTAGTAATAAAAACAGCATGGTACTGGTACATAAACAGACTCACTGACAAACGGATTAAAACATAGGACCCCTGTATAAGTCTTCACAACTACAGTTACCCAACTTTTGACAAAGATGCACAGAAGTATACATTGGAGAAATGACAACATCTTTTACAAATGTTACCTGCAATCCTGGATCTCAACATGCAGAAAAATGAAGCCAGGCCATTGTTTCTCAATCTGCACAAAATTTACTTCCAAACGGATCCAGGCCCTCAGCATATGACCTGATACTGTGAAGGGGCTGAAAATCATCTAGTGTTAAGATAGTGTCAGTTATTATTGCACGTAACCTCCCAAAATTCTAGTGTAAAACATTATTAAGATTTATTTCCCATTCAAGTTGTGTCCAATGAGATGAAGACAATGACATCTCTACTTCACACACTTCTGTGGAGGCTCCATCTGAAAGACACAAGTCAAGTTAGAGATATGACTCTCAGTACATGGACCTGCATCTTTTAATTTATGGCCTGAATCAAGTCATGCCTTTCTGTGGCTTTCTCTAGGACAGAGTTAAGAAGCCATCTGAGCTGTGACTTGACATTACTCAATTTATGATGTCTAGTTCTTCCATGTTCCTTGTCTTGTATGCTAGGCTGAAGTAAATCACACTATGTGAAACCTCCCACCACCTCTAAAAGGTTAGAAAAGGCCAGACAACTCCTTCATTCTCTTTGTTCTGTGGATTTGTCTGAAGAATCCTCCGGAGAATATTCCTCAGAATGGTGTACCCCAAACCATCCCTTTCATAGCAGCTCTCTTTCCTCTTTCTATGTCTTCTCTCTCTACTGTTATTGTCATTGTCATCATCATTATCACCATCATCCTCATTGTCATCATCATCACCATCATCATATTATCATCACCAATGTCACCATCATCTCCATCAATATCATCCTCATCCTCATCCTCATCATCATCATCATCATCATCATCACCATTATCTTCATTGTCATCATCATCATCACTGTCATCATTATCATCACCATTGTCACCATCATCACCATCACCGTCATCACCATCATTATCATCATTATCCTCACTATCGTCATTGTCATTGTCATCATCATCACTATCACCATCATCGTCTTCATCACCGTCAACATCATCATCGTTTCACTATCACCATTATTATCACCATCATCGCCATTGTCATCATTATCACTGTCATCATCACCATTATCATTGTTATCTTCATTATCATTATCATCACCATCATTATCATTATCACCACCATTATCATCACCAACATCATTGCCATCCTCCTCCTTATCATCATCATTGCCACCACCATCATCATAGTCATTGTCAGTCATTATCATTATCATCATCATCACTGTCATCATCAACACCACCATCATTGTCATTGCCACCATCATCATTATTCTTGGTGATACTCCTCCCCAGGCTTTAAAGGGAAGCCACTCCCCATTGAGGCTCTGCCATCTTTAGATCTCCACACCATATATTATTTTTGTCTAATATTCTCCCTTTCACCTCAAGGCTCTATCATGGCCTCAAAGCCCTTTCATTCTAATAAACCTCATTAAAGAAGTGACATGTTAGATTCTTCTCTGTACCAACTGTCATATTTAACAGACTCTCAGGGCTGCCAAGGCATTTTATAGCCAGCCAACAGACAGTATACTGAAAGCAAAAGAGTGTACTGGATTTTTTTATTTTTTTACAGGAAAAGCCTAGAAGCATTGTACATCACTTCTGTCACCTACCAATTACAGTCATATCATCCAAACTTAATACAAATATTTCTGGATAGTGACTTTTGTGGCTGGGCACCAGCAGAGATCTCTGATGAATAACCAACAGCTTGGCCACACATAATTTGCACTGTGGATACCACCCATCCTCCAAGCCTTGGCTGGAGTAGTGCCAGAAGTTATCAAGTCAAGCTCGGTCCCAAAAGATCCAGAAGGCTGCGCCTCACAGTCTTGGTTTGTATTAGATTCAGTTTAGAGCATTAAACTATGGAGGTGAGAGATAGCCTTTCCCATGGGAATGTGCTGAAGATGGATGAGGCTATGCCCGCCTAGCTCATACAGCACAGTAGTGTTCTGGCCCTTCCTGCTTCCATTGCTCACTCACCTAAGGAAATCTAACCAATGGGGGATGGTTTTATGATGGAAAGTGTGTTCTGTTCTCAGTGATAAACGGACACATTACTGTGTTCATTGCTCACATGGCAACTTTGGGAGGTCAGCTCAGAGTAGCCAGAAGATTTGCTAAGACTAGCTCTCAGCCATGGTTTCATTTAGTAATAACTTGTAGAGGTCTTTTCCCCCCAGTGATGAGCCACTAATGCTATAAAGGTTATACTCTATGTGAAAAAAAAGGCAAGTTTGCTTAGAGACCTATTCATCTATGTAATGAGTTGGTGAGCACTGTGGTCCCCTCATTTCCCTTCACTTAAGTGATGACAAAAGAAATCTCCACTTATTGTTATCTTACTGTATTGTCTGTATAAGGACGGTACTTTACAAAATTATAATCATCACAAGAATTCTATAAGGTGTTCATCATTTTCATTTTAAAAATGATGTGTTGAAGAAGGGTAAGAAGATCAGAGGGAATGGTGGGAGGGTGAGCTGAGATCTTGAGTCCAGATCTCAGTGTCTCTAACGTGTTCATTGTTCTTGTCCTGTGAAGGGAATGACCAGTTGGCAAAACACTTAAGGCAATCATCAGCCCGTGCATCCCTTCCTGGCAGGACTCTGCCACATGACTTTTCTTCACAATGCTCGGGACCAAAATGTACCTCGTAGAACAGCCCCCATGTGCAAAACCTTTCACTCGCTCAAAAGTTTGTATTCATCATATATAGTTACGTATATAAAATGTGTAGTCTGTGGCCACCCCCGCCCCTCTTCAGTCTCACTTAGGATGGAGAGGCAAAAGCATGACAGATGTTTTGGATGGTTATGAGCGTTTTATGGTCTGAATATGAATCACCCTCTGCAGGATCACTTGTGGAAGCCTTGGTTGCCAGCTCACAACATAATTTTGGGAGGTGCTAGAAACTTTAAGTAAATCACTAGAGGCATGTTCTGGAAAGCTAAGCTATCATCTGCCTCCTAGTCTCCTTAAGTTGGTTGCTTTGGCCCACCACATGCTCCCTGCTATGATTTTATGCGTTATCATTAATCAAGACAACGACAGAGCCAATAGGGTCAAGGGCTAAAATTTGTGAAACTGTGAGCCAAAATAAGATGTTTCTCCTTTAAACTTGATTCTTAGATATTTGTTACAGCAATAAAAAGACTGGCCAATGCTAAGTGTTCATGTCACCACCAATGCCATGAGGCCCACTCCTCTTCATTTCACATAGCTGCTTCTCCACAGTCAATAAACTCTCTTGTCTGTATCCAGACATGTCATAACAGCATGGCTGACTCAGAGAGTGACCAACCAGTCACTAAAACGGTCACTGTAGCAAAGAATCCATAACATCCATTATTCTACTCCTTAGTGGAAATATTTGTGTTTGGAGACTTTAAATGGAGGCAGGACATTTGGGAATCTGAGACACCAAGGAAGCATGCTGTCATTCCCTTCTGGGTCTTAGGAGAATAATAGCCCTGCTTGTTAGAGGATTAATATTACTAGGGCATTGCACTGAGTGTTTAACACACACTGTCTTGCTCAACCTTTGCAACAATCCTACAAAGACTAAATCATTTTGACTTTACAGAAGAAGACAAAGTGAATTAAGAGTCAGATTAAACAGGCACAAAGTAAATGACAACAGGAGACTCTCTAGCCCGGGTCTGCCTGACCACTTCATTTTTCCTCTGCAGTCTGCCTACAGATCTCACCGCTGGTAGCAAAAAGATATCAGCCAGGGGGAACGGCTGGCGTGGAGCGGGAAGCCACTTCTGGATCTACCCAGCCGGGCTGCTGTTGCACAGTTATCAGAAAGGGAACACAGAGTCCTGAAATTGCGCAAGAACTGTAAACAGAACAAACGGAATCCATCAGACATGGTGCCAACTGATCCCTTGCTGGACTGCAGTCCCAGAAGGCCGCTTTTGTGTACTGCTTGATCGAGTGGCACAGCCCTCAGAGTCCTGAGGATGATGGCTGCTGCGCCTGTGCTGTGAGTGGGCGCATTTTAGACAGTTTGTTTCTTCTTAACCAGTGGTGTCATTACTTCTAGCAGGTCCTAAAGACTTTTAGCTATTTAAGAATTCCAAAGATCCTGGGGATGAGCTCTTATAAGGCAGATTCCACAACCCGTATTTGTTGATAGAAGGAATTTTTAAAGTTTGTCAGAACTGCCTTTACCCTCACACATGGACCTAATGTTGTCCATTTGAGATTCACAGCCATTTATGGGGGACAGTAGGGAGTTGTAAATAGATAAAGGACCTCCACCACACTGTCTCTTCAAACAGACAAATAAATAAGTAAATGGTCAGAAACCCATTAGAAGTGATTCATACGACTTAAGTGAAAAATATATTAAAGTAAAAAATATATGAAATATATGAAAAATACAAGAAAACGAACAAAAAAAAAACACCTCAGGAGAGGTTGGGCAGCCTGGGCAGCCCAGTAGAGCTGACCCTGTGTGTGGGGGGGGGGTGAGTGAGCTGCCCCAGAGGTCATTAGAGTGGGAGAGCTGGCCCTCCCCCTCCCCC
>JAQHUG010000190.1:3347591-3363813 GCA_028555095.1 Dicrostonyx torquatus | reverse complement strand
AAAATTCAAAGACAGTTCAGTCACTTTCTTCTGTGTCCTGCAGAATGTTTCACAGACTTTTTCAGGAAGCAGAAACCCTGAAGGATCATCTCACCTATAGGCAAGTAAGTTTTTGAGGGTGTTTACGGCAACCCTTCAGGATGGCGTGGTCTATCAAACCATATTTGCCTGGAGGCAATCCATAGGTTATCATCCTCTGTGAAAAAAAAAAAAAGAACCTCTTTCCAAAGCATCATATCCTTAGACCCAAATTCTGAAGTCATAATACTTTTATAATATCCATGCTGGTTTAGCTTAGCAGCCCACACAATAAAACGTCTCTCTGTACTTAGCTCCTTCACAGTCAAAAAATTCAAAGAAAACACGATAATACACATAATCCAGAGTCTCTGAATTTTCCATTTTTACGTGGCTTATTTTTTTTACTCTACTACTTTACTCTGTCTCTTTAAAGACTTTACCCATTTTTTAAAACATTAACTTTATGACTTTCTATACTCTTTTTCTTCTCTCTCCCAAGCCTACATACATTTATCTAACACTATGACCCATTTAGAGGTCTTTTATGTCTGAATCTGTCCATTGCATTGTCTTTAACTCTCTACTGTCTTGAAAAGACAAGCTGCAACTAAGTAGCTTGGTTGCAGCTGCTCTGGATGCTGGCTCTGCCTCTCTCCAATTTTAAAAGGGTAGAAGCACTACCAGTGCTAGCTCTGGGGCCGTCAGGCAGGAGCTGCGCTCAGCAGTCCAACCCTGAGAATGAGTGTGCTGCATATAAACCCTTCTTATCTGTGTTACTGCCAAATCTGCCATGCAGAGCACTGTGCAGCCTAGAAACATCTTTGTGTATGGTGTCAGGAATCCGCCATGCTCTCCATGCTCTCCTGCCTGTGCACACCTAGTAGATCTGATCCTGCAGCCTGCCCAGGTAGGGAGCTCTGAACCATTGGCATGGTCTCAGAGTACTTTCTTCCCAATCCCAAGTGGGCACACAAACATCTGGGCCCACAAATGCTCCATAGCCAGAGTTTGCACCAGTGGCAGGGCCCAAGAAGCCTCATTTTAAAATGGTGCAGCTTTTTTTTTTAAATTAAATCAGAAGAAAGTCCTACACCATGGCTGCAGGCTTTGATGCTCAAGATCCCACCCAGTGTGTCAGTCCACTTCCTGCTGCCTGCAAGATGTAGCACTTTCAGCTCCAGCACCACATCTGCCTACACACAGCCATGTGCCTTGTTATGGTGACAATGGACTGAAACTCTGAAACTATAAGCGAGCCACAACAATTATATGTTGCCTTGGTCATAGTGTCTCTTCCCAGCAATAGAAACCCCAAGGACAACTGAGTTACAACACCACCCTACAGATCTTAACTCATGCAAATACTATGAAGACCCAGAGCATAAATAGGCTGAACTCATCATATATAGTGCATTGCCAGAGTTGGCCCTAACTAGGAAAAAAAAATGCACTTTGGAACAGGCATCACTGGAAACCCAGTCCTTTACTTTGATGAGTGGAAGAGTTTCTCACAGACTAGCTTCTGGCTTTATGTGTTTCCAGTCCTGTGTTTCCTCTGCTCCCCACATAGTCCCAATGCTGGTACAAATTGCCATGCTTTCTCTGGCTCTGCACATTTTTGTCTTGACATCAGGCACATCAACCCTGTGGGCTTGGGAAAATTCCTGGAAGTCATCCCTCAGTATGGTGGCTATTCATAACTCAACCATATGTGAAATTGCCTGACAGAAACCACATAAATATATCCCATTTAACCTAAACTAAATGCATTCCCTACACAAATGTCATTAAGCCAAGTACAAAGTTACTCAGGGCCACTCCCAATGCCAACACAAGGAAAATAGAAACAGAAAGGAAGCCAAGATGAAAAGAATCACTCCTTTTAACTTGTCAAATACTGTGCTATTGCAAATTTCATGAACACATGACCATTTGATGACATTCACACACACACACACACACACACACACACACACAACACACACACACGGATTAGAAGCAGCCCAAGCAAGTCTCAGATCCTGAAGAGTAAGTACCATTAGCCTCGTGCCATTTCCCTGGTTCATCACCGTCTTACAGAGAATGGAAAAAGTGCTTGGAAGGCCTCAGCTCTTAAGAGACCTGGTTGCTCTTCCAAAGGACCTGGGCTGGGTTCCCAGCAGTCATGGGACACCTGTAGCTCCAGCTCCAGACGGTCTGATACCCTCTTCTGGCCAACAGGGGCAATGTATGCAGGCAAAAAAAGAAAAAGAAAAAGGAAGGAGAAGGAAGGAAGGAAAGACTTATAAATATAAAATAAAAATAAATAAAAAAACAAGAGAAAACCTCTAAAATCCATATTATCCAAAAGAGACTAAGTTTAAACCTCTAATGCATAGCTTGGTGAATGGAGAACCCAGGAAGTGTTACAGTAAAAAAGGAGCTAAGTACTTTTGCCTTGAGGTTTGCATCTTTCTGTGAGAACTGGAAACATCCCGTGAACTTCATGCATAACAATTTGGATCTTAAATGCCTTGGAAAGTTCATTTATTGGAAACTTGATTTCCCAGTTGATGGTTCCCTTGGAAAGCAGTGAAAACCTTGGGAGGCGGGGCTGAGCAGGGAAGTAAGGTATATCTCTTGGGGTGTGCCTTAAGGGGCAGGCTATCAGTACTCAAGTCCAGCCTGTTCCTCACTCTCTGGGACACCTTCCCACCATGATGTTAGTGCCTTTCATCTACCACATTCTCCCCAGCATGATTCTACCTTACCATAGTAACGTGTTCAGGAAACTGTGGGCTGAAACCCCAGGAACCAAGGACCAAAATGAGCATGTCCTCTTTACATGGACCTAGCACCATTGCTTTGACCCAGTGGCAGAAACCTGACTGAAGTGAGGTCAGCTGGAATCAACGGGATGAGCTAGGGAAGTTTTGGAGGAACTAGAGAAAGCCCCGACTGTGGCAAGTGGTGTTTAACGGCAGGTGAGGCGGGATCTCAAGCCCAGAATGCAGACAGGAATGTGGACGGCAGACACTGCGCTGATATGGTTTCAGCTAGAAACAAGGTCTTTGGGGGACGAGACAATAACTTCAAGCAGTGGTGCTAACCTTCTAAATGCTGTGACCCTTTAATACAGTTCTTCATGTGATGATGACCTTCAGCCATAAAATTATTTTTGTTGCTACTTCATAATGACAGTTTTTCTGCTGTTATGAATCATACCGTAAATATCTGATATGAGACCCCTGTGAAAGGATCAGAGTTGTGACCACAGGTTGAGAACAGCTGACTTAAAGGAAGACTGACAGCTCATAGACTCAGTCTTAGAGTTTCCATGGGTGCTTGGTTCTCTGCAACTGCACAGAACAAAGGTGGTAAAAGTGTGTGGTAGAGGAATTCTTCACTTCATAGAGACAGGAAGCAAAGCAAGGGACAGGAAGGGACAGAGACAAGATCCCCAGAATCTACAGAAACGTTTAGCCTTCTCCAGGAGATCCTACCTCATGAAGTTTTTAGTAACTAGCTGGAGACCAAACTGTTAAGGCATGGGCCCGTGGGGAAATAGCTGATAATTAGATCATAATAGTTTTAAAGTTGTAACCGGGAGAGGTTTGCCTTCTTATGAAATTAGTGACATTTGATAACAGGTAAAAATGCCAGCACGCTCATGCTAGTGGCACTGATCAAAACAGGACATGAAAATGGACAGACACAAGGAGGGAGGGTTCAGGAAGGGTAGGAAGGCTTAGGAGGGACTAATGGGGATGAAAATAAGCAATAGACATTTGGTACATGCGTGCCAAGCAAAAAGGAGCTCTTTTCTTTGCAGTGTAACATTAGAAAAGATGCCCCAGGGCATGTCGGGAATCAGCAAGACCCAGCCAGGTTCTCAGGTTTAAGGTTTTGGTGAAAGAGAGAGCCCTGTTGTATACTGTTCTCACTCGGAGCCATCCAGCAAATCATTTCCCTGATTTATTTCCCCATGTGTAGCTGTCTAGGCACTTGCAGGCTGCTGTAGTCATCTCCAAGTAGAGCTGGCTACTGCTGAAATCGGCCCCAGAAATTGCATTGCCCCATTTGATTCTGGTTTCGCCTGGATGCAGAATGCGTGAGTCATGGGTTCATCGAGGTTTCCAATGGTTTTAAAAGAGGCTCCGGGCGTCTCGGGGGCCTGTGGCAGAACCAGAGTCTAGCGGGCAGCCTCTAGGAGACGATGTGTAAGACCGAAGCCAAGCCTGCATTGGAAACCCCAGGAAAGATCGGGAACCTGGACTGTCTACCCAAGAATTCTGCAGGCAGCAAGTGGAGCCAGATGAAGAATGAAATGTGTGGGCTCCTGCCAGAAAAGAGGGGGGAGGGTGCTGCTGCAAGCCTTCTGAGGTCATATCTCAGTATCATGTGCACAGCTGTAGTCACGGGAAGTGCAGCTTTTAATAATTGCTTAACTGAGTTCCCATCTTGCTTTTGGTCTGATCCTTCCTCTCCATGACTCCGCCTCCCCCTTCTGAATGACAGTATTTCCCTTGTGCCATTGTGTATTGGAAGTATGCAACTTGTTTGATTTATTTTATTTCTAATCAAAATGTTATATCATTTCCCCCTTCCTCCCTCCAGCTCTCCCATGCTCCCACATCCCATTCCCTCTCAAATTCAAGTCCTCATTTTATTTAATTAAATAATACCTGTTGGGTCTGTTCATTGTGCTTGTATGTATATGTTTCTAGGACTGACCACTGGATATTGGATATTGGATAATCAATTAGAGGCCGCAACCCTGGGAAAGACCAACTCTCTCTCTCTCTCTCTCTCTCTCTCTCTCTCTCTCTCTCTCTCTCTCTCTCTCTCTGCAGTAATTGTTTGCTTGTAGCTCTTTATCTAAGGGCAGGGCGTCATAAGACTTCCCTCCACTCACATGGGGTCATCAACCAGCAATGGAATTGTTGAGGCTCAGTTTAACTGAGTTCCCGTCTTGCTTTTGGCCTGATCCTTCCTCTCCGTGACTCTACCTCCCACTTCTGAAAGACAGTAGTTCCCTTGTACCGTGGTGTATCAGAAGTATACAACTTTCAATGTAACTGGCTTAGGCTGTCATATTGTTGAGATTTTTCATGGGTGTCACTGCTATGTCTAGAAGACAGAATCTCACAACAGACTTCTTGGACTGCTGGCTCTCGCAGTCTTTCTGACTCCTCTTCCAGGATGTTCCTTTATCCTTAGGTGTAGAGCTGTATGATAGATGTGTTAATGGAGGCTGGGCAGCCCCCAATCAGTTGGTCTCTGCATTTCAGCCAATTGTGACTTTCTGGAATGGTCTCATATCTGCTGCAATGGTACAGGGTGAGAGCTACACTTATCTGTGGGTATAAGAAGGATTTAGACTGCAGTTAGGAATTATGCTGCTTTAGAAAAATAATTTATTTTACATGGAAGCTTATAGCTGAGTTTATCATGAGTTTCAAAGGGGAATTGGCTTGGTCCTTTGAGCAGTCTGATTAAGATTATAAAGACACTTAGGAGGGATCCCACATCATTTGTATTTTGAGGTTGACAAGAATCTTCAGGAACTAAGAGGGAAATGTTGTTTCAGTCTTAAATGTCCTTCAGAAGTTTATGTATTGAAAAAATGATCTTCTGCTGAAAGTTGATGGTACTTCTTGAAATTGGTGTAAACCTTCAAAGATGGTACCTACTGGTTAAGTGGGTCATTGAGGATGTGCCCTTGAAGAGATCTCTCTCTCTCTCTCTCTCTCTCTCTCCCTCTCTCTCTTTCTCCCCTATCCTTTCTTCAGAATATGAACAGCATTGCCTTACTGCACACTCCTGCTCCCGACAATGATTTTCTACTTCTCACAGACCTATCTGGTTGCCAGATAGCCATGGCCTGAAACTTCTGGACCCATTCTCCTTTTGATTTGATCTATCTCTGGCATTTTGTCACTCCAGTGGAAATATGATTAAAGCATCATGAGAATTAGAACCTATTTGGAAATCGGATACTTTCAGGTACAACCATAATACAACAACAAGAAAAAATTATGATTTTTTTCCTCCTAGGCAACAGCTGTATTATGAGAAAGCCGAATAGCTCCTTTGCAGCCACCCTCTGTCAGAAACTAGCTGAAGTAGATGCTGAATGCAAGCTCCACACCTTCTGTGAGAAGCTATGACTACAGAAGTAGCTGACAATACTCTGGGTGAAGGTGGAAGGCTTATGTGATTCGAATCCACAGTAGGAATGCCAGACAAGGTTTTGACCCACAGCAGAGTGCACCTGTTGCTAAGTAAGGAGCATTCTTGCTATCTACACCAAGAAGGACTGTTAAGAAGTGCAGGTCTTATAAGGGATGCATTGTGGAGTCCAATCTGTGTACTCTCAACCTGGTTACTGTAAAGAAGAAAAGAGAGTGGGTGGCTATTCCTGGACTGGAAGATACTAGGATGCTTCAGAGGTTGGGGCCCAAAAAGACTAGCAGAATCCAAAAACTTTCTCATCCTTACAGAAGATGATGTCTGCCAAAATGCTCTCAGAAAGCCCTTAAACAAAGAAAATAAGAAACCCAGGACCAAAGTCCCTAAGACTCAGTGTCTTATTGCTCCACATGTCCCAACTTCTTGCTCTGAAGATACAACACATTAAGAGAAATTGCCATCTACTTCTTTTTTTTATTGTTAAAAGAAGAATTTACATTTACTCCCCTTGTTCCCGGCCCTCCCGCTCCCCCACTACCCCACCACCCTCCCCACATCTACTTCTCAGAGAGGGAAAGGCTTCCCATGGGGAGTCAACAAAGTCTAGCACATTGCCTTGAGGCAGGACCAAGGCCCTCCCCACTATATCTAGGCTGAGCAAGGTATCCCTCCAAAGGGAATGATTTCCAAAAAGCCAGAATACGCAATAGGGATAAATCCTGGTCCCACTGCCAGTGACCCCCACAGACTGCTCAAGTCACCCCCATTCAGAGGGTCTAGTTCGGGCCTATGCAGGGTTCCCCACTGTTAATCCGGAGTTGAATAATCTTTGTTTTAAGTCACCACATTTATGGTAACTTCTTGCAGCAGCTCTAGGAAGCTAATTCATCTGTGAAATTTGTCCTGATGGCGGCTGAAATGCAGGAAGAATGTCAAAGCAACTCGATGTGTTTATTCTTCCGTCTGGAAAGACAAGGACACAGAGCATGGTACTTGGAGTGGGGGAAAAAACTCAAAAAGCTTTGCATGTTTCACGTATCCACTGCAAGGCAATAAAGACAGCGTCCCAATAACTAGCGCCATAAAACTTGAGGTCCCATTATGTCTTTGTAACAAAAGGGAGTGGGGTTGAGAAAGTGATTAGGAAACAGGAGAGAAAGTAATGGTGGGTGGGGTTTATACCAGCAGAGAACTCTGGGAGAAACCCCCCCCACAGGGAGTTTTACCATGTTTTTTAGGCATTATAAAGAAAGTCTAAGTTTTCTTGCATCTACTGATCTTCAGTTGCTTTCATCCCAGAGCACTGCTCGTGACAAAGAGGTGTATTTTAGATCAGCATATTCTGGATCCCTTCGATAATAGGGGCCAGCATTTTCTGGTAGTCCTCACTGGTACCCTAGCCTTGTATCCTTGCCTGGGGTAAACATGTCTCAGCTATTCAGGCCTCTGAGTTGCACATTGTGCATTATATATAGTAAAGACCGGGTGGACCTGCTTAGGTGAGGGTCAAGCTCTATTAAGCATGAAAAGATCAGCATCATTAGTAGCTAGAGATATCCAAATTAAAAGAATAACAGACCCACTAGAATACTTTGCATTCAGAGGAAAATGAGAAAGGTAATACCAGGTGTTAATGAGGATTTTAAGCAATTGGCTTTTTTTTTCCTTTAAGGATGTTTTTTAAGATTGAAAGAAATAATTTACTTAGGGGGATGCATGGTTTAAACACACTAGTGATTAACTCTGAGTCACTAAAAACACATCGGTGTCGCATTAAGGAAAGAACTAAAAGCACTTTCCCCTGGAGTCATCTTACCAAAAGCAAGTCCGGATCTGAATTCTCTACTTTCTGCTCCTGTGTCTTCTGCCCTCTGTTTACATGTTGTATGAGTCTGTGCCTGCCTAGAGGCTGTCTTGTGGATCTGTCCCTGTGTCTGTGACTGTGTGTTCTCTGTGTGTCTCTCCATGCCCACCAATGTGTATCCCTGTGTCTGTCACTGCCTCCCTTTAACAAAGGGCGTTGTCTGTCATTCAGTAGTACAGTCTGTACTATACTATAGTACTGTGCTATTGAGCAGTACAGAAAGCATCACATGGGAAAGGGGTGGGAGACTTTACAGATATCCTTAACAAGGGATTAAGTCACCGGCCCCCAACCAATCCCAACTGACTCAGACAACAAACAGTATTGTAAATATCATTGTTTATTAACCAATATCCAAATATTACATTCAGAATTTACAGTGGATATTAATTTTAGAAGGTTGCTTTCAGCATCTGTATTTGCTGCTTTTGGCAAATGAAACACATGCATTGTTCTGGCCGAGGAGCATATAACTTAAGATTATAGCTATATATCAGCTTAGGTTGCAAAGTTGATTACATGAGAAATCTCAGGCAAGCAAGGCTGTTACACTGTCCTTTAGAAGCAGGTTAAGCACACAGGCTGCAGACACAATAAGCTAGCAGTCCTACATCTTCAGTGACCTCAAGTTGCACTAGTAACTCTGGCTCTGAGATCCAGCAAAAGCTCTAGCCTCTTAGACTATAAGAGGTATTTTCACAATATCGAATGACCTCAGGGGTGCATGTTCATGGGCCCGTGTGTGCATAAACATGTGCAGGCCGGTACCCATGGAAGCGGTGAGGACATCACACTCCTGAGAACTGGAGTTACGGATGGTGGCAAGCCTTTGGGTGTGGGGAACAGAACTTCGGCCTCTTCCAGAGCCATAGGTGCACTTTGCTGCTGAACTATCTCTCCAGCTCTGTACCTGGAACATCTGTACACTGCTGGTTAGGGTGTAAAATGGTACCCCAACTTTGGGAAACAGCTTGGAAGCTTTTTCAGATAAAATTAAGTGTGTATTACCTTAGCCACTTGAAGCTGCTGTAATAGAATACCATAGAACTAATAGCTTAGAGAGCAGACATCCCTTACGGTTTTAGAAGCTAGAATTCTGGTTTCTGGTGAGGGTTCCATTACTGGCTTTCAGGATGGCTCCCTTCTCCCTCTTTTCTCACATTCAATCTATAACAGTGGTTCTTAACCTTCCTGATGCTACACTGTGGTCCTTTAATACAGTTCCTCATGTTGTGGTGATCCCCAATCATGAAATTATTTTCATTGCTACTTTATCACTGTAATTGTGCTACTGTTACGAAATGTAATGTTTCATAACATTAAACATTAAAATATCTGTGTTTTCCTATGGTCTTAGGAAAGGGTCATTCGACTTGCCCAAAGGGACCACACCCCACTTATTGAGAATCACTGATCTATAACATGCACATACCTGGTACCTAGAACCTCATCATAGGTGTTTTGCCAAATGAAATAAAAACTGACACTTATACAAAGCTAGACTACAAATGTTAGAAATATTTTATTCATTATCGCTCCAATCCAGACGTCCTTCAATGGATAACTGGACCAACAAATAGTGATATGTCTATCTAATGTAGTACTACTTAGCAATAAAACTGAACTGCTAATTCACACAACAAACTGGATGGATGCTACGTATATTTTGAGAAGAAAAAGAAGGCAGGCTAAACGACGACATACAGTATCACCTCATTCGAGTTGTAGCTTAGAACAGACCCAACTTCCAAGAAGAGAAAACTGACACGGGGTTGACAGATGTGGGAGTGGGCAATGAAAGAGACCAAAGACCCTGAGGGACATCTTTTCAGGGGGTGTTACAGCATGAGTCTGAGTTCCAAAGGACCCACCGAAGCTTCCAGGCTTTTGTGTTGCGTGGCAAAGAACTGGCTAAACACACAGAGGTGGAAGTAGAGGCCATTTATTAAGAAAGCCAAGGCTGTCCTGAGAACAGGATGGGCCTGCTGAGCAGAGGAGAAGGAGTCACTCAAAACAACTGCGCTACCCTAACCCCTCATAGTTACACAGCATCCGCTCCCACAGCTCTGTGTCACTGAGCTCTCCCTGAGCATGCGCTATTTGATTTATGTGCCCCAGATGGGAAAGGGTTTCCAGTCTCACCCTGCACGCTGGCTTCTTTCATATATAACTTGATGTAACTTTCCCTGGTCCCTTTGCCCTGCCACGAGGAGAAAGTTTTCACAAGCCATTGTTACATAGCCACGCTTTGTCAAAACTCATTGAACATAGTATTTTTTAGAAGATTAATTATACTTATTTAATTTCCATATAAAATAAATATATTAATTATATTTAATTTAATATCCATATTAAATAAATAGCAATCTTTAAAGGAAGAAAAAGGATAAGCCTTTAAAAAAAACCACAGAGAGAATAGATGGTCAACTAGCAAAATGGAAGCAAAACACCTGTTCATGTCTTGTGCCATAATTCTTACATGGACCAATTTATAAACAGGGCTTGAAGTCAGATTGAGCTCTTGTATATATAATCACACACCAGCATCCCCATTCATTCATTCATCCTACCAGCAGTGGGTGCCCACCAAACACCTTGTTCTAGCTGCTGGGAACACAAAAGAGCAGATCCAAACTGAAAAGTACTCGGAAGAGACTCTCTGCCTTCTTTCTTTTATTTTTTTTTCAGAATTTTGTTTCTGTGTCCTTTTCAAATACATTTAAATATTTGTAGACACTGCATAAACTTCAGGCTGGTTTGACAACCCAAGGTCTTTTCTCTTGATCTCGAGTCCGCACCCTGAAGCACAACCCTCAAAGACAGTGAAGTCAGCCTCGCCGCTTGCTGGGGGAAAACGGGCCTAATTTCATTGGCCACTGGCTCCAGCTAAAAGAACTGCCCTGGTAATGAACGTGTGAACCCAGCCAGGGTCTGCCTCGGAAGTTGTTTCACGTATGTAGAGGCTCAAAAAAGGTGGCATTAGGTAGGGCAGAGACCTCAAGACTGTTCAGTGAAGTTCTTGCTGGAGGCATTGGGGAGGCCAAAACAAAGTTTTGCATCTCTCTGTCCTTGCGTGAAAGCTCTGCCTGAGGATGTGAACGAAACTGAGATGAGACATCTGGGAACCTCAGGGCGGGGCCAACTGGCCTGACCACCGCCCTGTGTGTACCCTTAGTTCTGCCTAGTTCTGTCCTCTAAAAGGCCCCAGACCAGCAGTACAGTGGTCCCACTGATACTATACGGAGTCTAGCCTTCTATTTTGCACAAGCTCCTACCTATCAAACTGTAAGAGCCTTCTTTCTAGAAACCGCTCTCTGTAGTCTGGATTTTATTCTTGGGTTTCACAAGACAAGAATGCCCAGTTCATTTGACTCATTGAACGTTTAGTGTGACCATGAGTGTCTGGCATCAGGGTTAAGAGACCAGCCAAGGCAAGAACAAAGGCTTCCTTGAGCTCAAGAGATGCATCCCGTTTCCTACTTCACATATACAGCTCAAACTCACTGCCTGATCTGCCTGTCTCTCAAACTGATCTGCCTGTCTCTGCCTCCCGAGTGCTGAGATCAAAGGCATGCGCCACCACCCCCTCAATCTGTTGTCTTGTAGAACCCAGGACCGACTGCCCACGGTGGCACTACTCACAATGAACTAGTGCCTTCCACAGCAATCGCTAATAAAAGGCCCTACAAACTTGCCTACAGCCAGATCTGATGGTGATATTTTCTTTAGTCTCCTTTCAAGTCACTTTGGCTTGTGTCAAGTTGACATAAAACTGGCCAGCAAAAGGATGAATGTGGGAGGGCCCAGCTTACTTTGGTAGGTGGTCCTACCCATTAGCAGGCGGTCCTGAGTTATCTAAGAAATCAGGCTCAGCCACCCTTGAGGTGCAAGCTACGAGGATCAAACAGGAAGGAGTGTCCTTCCTCAGCCTCTGCTTCAGGTCCTGACTTGAGTTTCTGCCCCAACTTTCCTTGGTATAGAGTGTGACTGGAAAGTTGTGAGCTGAATTAAGCCCTTTCCTCCCCAAGTTCCATGGTGGCTTAGCCCCGATGGGAAACTCTAACTAAGACATGCATTTATTTGAAATCATCTTTATCTTTCATCTCTTTGCCACCGTTACAACCACCAATGGCTAACTCAAGTAACCTGGAAAATACCCTATTTCCCCAGTCTAAGATTCCATCACTTGTATAATGCTCTCTCAGTTTAACAGTGTGACCTTTGAGGGGTGGGGGAGGAGGAAGAAGACTAAGCACACTGTGAAGACTCTTGAATGGCCTTGATTCATTCATCTGTACACATGAGCTGCTCCTGTACCACTGCAACCATGTTACCTGACATAACTACTTACTTTGGCTCATGATTTCAGTCCATTGTGACAGAAAAGGCATGGTGAAACAGCTTTAGCCATAGCAACAGGAGCAGTAGCGAACTATTCATGGTCACTTGGAAAACCTAGAAGCAGGGAGGGAGATGAGCACCCAGGATGGCTAACAGGTAACATTAAAAGCCCACCACTAGTGACCTGCTTCTTCCAACAAAGCCACGTATCCTAAAAGTTTCACAATTCCCAAAGTAACACCACCAGATGCGGGGAGCAAGTTTTTAAACCATGAACCTATAGGAGTTCAAACCATAACGCTGCAGTTGTATGTGGCTTTTGTTTCCAGAACTTAACTGCACTGCATTTCATAGTCAGACACTTAAGTCTTCTTCTAAATCATTTTGAACGCCCAGAATTTCTCACAGTCCTGCTGTGTTGGTGAGCTTGTTCTTTTGCACCCTAAAGATTGATAGCATTGTGGGGAGTTCTGGCAGCATGTTAGTGTCTTGCTCCATTTTTGTCAATTTGACACAAACCAAGACATATCATGGGAAAGAGGCTCTCAACTGTGGAATTGATCCCATCAAATTGGCCTTCGGGCATGTCTTTGGATACATTTTCTTGATTGATAATTGATGTAGGATTTCCCAGTAGGTGCTATGCTACTGTCCCTGGTCAAGAAAGCTCGGGCTGTGTAAGTAAGCTATCAGTCCTAGACAAGATGAACAATAATAAGCAGCGTTCCTCCGTGTTTTCTGTGTCAAGCTTCTTCTTTGATTTTCTACCTTGGCTTCCCTTGATGACGACTGTCACCTATCAGGCAGATAAGCTCCTTCCTCCCTCAGATTGCGTTAGGTCAATATTTTATCCCAGCAACATAAAGCTTACCAAGACACTTAACGTACTTCTTATTTTGTTTGCCTTTTCTTAAAGCTAAACACCAAGCGGCTTCTTTGGAAATCATTAGATGCCTTTGGTAGGCTTTGGAGCCTGGATAATAGTTTCGATAATGCCTGCAGTTGTCATGCCAACTTCCTCCAGCTTTAAAAAAGAGTATCATTTATTCAGTTGCAATGAGGCATGGTGCCACGCCGCTGTGCACCAACTGACACACGCCAGGCAATCCAATGCACACATGGTGACTTCTGTTCAGTAGAATAAAGCCATGACAAGTTTGTGAGGA
Organism: Dicrostonyx torquatus; assembly: GCA_028555095.1. NCBI lineage: Eukaryota > Metazoa > Chordata > Mammalia > Rodentia > Cricetidae > Dicrostonyx > Dicrostonyx torquatus. The sequence goes on along the minus strand of JAQHUG010000190.1, from coordinate 3,350,250 downwards.
CATTTTCCATGACACTTAGGATCATGAATCTAAGTAAATGCTGGGCTGCCGCAGATGCGCACAGCAAAATGGAAGTTACACCAACAGCTAGTTCTACCACGCCGGCAAAGCCCATGTGCCTGAAGGCAGTGCCAACCGTGTTAGCACTTCACTCTGAGGCTCAGCGACTGGCAATTTTTTCTTTGTATATCCCAATTCAAAATTCAAATGTTAACATGTGAACCAGTGAAGTGAGACAGACTAGCAAAAAGAGGGTGGTTTTCAAAGATGCTGAAGCTCTGAGCATTTCTGTTTTCACAGCTCCCCTCCAGCTCCAACACTAATGACAAGAGAGTTCAAATCTCAGCCTGGAGGGAGAGCTTTCTGGAGGAAAAAGACAGTAATTAGGCTTATTTGACATCTCCTGCCTAAACTACCAGCAGAGTAATTTCTCTTAGACCAGACCTCATTGCCTGAAGGCTCATGGGTAAATACATATTTTTGTGGCTTGCTAAGAAAAGAAGGCTCCTGGTCGAGGTTTTTAAGCCTCAATTGATATTAACATGCGGTGTTGTAAAACACCCACCTGAATCTCATAGAGGAATTAGGAATTAATCCCGGGAAAGAATTCTGCAGTTTGTGTGTTCCTGTGGGTGGCTATTTTTGCTTAGTGCGAGTATGACTTCTTTTCTTCCACCTTCTCCAAACAACTCTTTTCACAGTGGTTGAAAGTTCACACATAAAGCCCCTCCCTTCCTGATTCGCCAGCAACCACTTTGCTTCATAGATTCTGAAACAATTCCCAGCCAGTTCTGGAAAAGGGGGAAGGGTAAATTCTGCAGGCTGAAAGCCCGTGATAACAATCTACAGAGGAAGAAGGCAAGAGGAAGGCAGGCCTGGGTTCAGCAGTCTCTGGAAGGAATTTACAAAGGCCAGAAGAACTGCCTTGGGAAACTCAGTGCTCTCTTCTTCGGTCAGCCTGGGGGAGGAACGAACATGATTTGTCTTGGCCTTGGCCGCTCTGTCAATGCATGTGGACCACTTGACAAGCAAGCAGAGTCTCAGAGGTTGCTGTTTCTCACCTCAGTCACACTGCCTTGCATAGCAGCACATCTGGGACAGCTAGAAAACATCTGGGACAGCTAGATACCCTGACTTTTTCCTCCTGGCCACAGGCTCCACATTTATGCCCCTCGCTCATCACAACAGACATTCAGATGTAGCTCATATATTTGTATATTCAGGTCGATTTCTTATGAGCACAAAGCATCACTCTGTGTGTCTGTGAGTGTATGTGTCTACACAAGTGTGCCTCTGTGTGTGTGTGTATGTCTACATATGTGCACCTCTGTGTATATGTGTGTATGTGTACTTACATATGTGCGCCCCTCTATGTGCGTATGTCTGTGTGTCTACATATGTGCACCCCTGTCTCTGTCTCTCTGTGTGTATATGTATACAAGCACATACATAGGGTGGCCAGGTCTTTCTCAATCTCTTCCCCTACCCTCTTATTTCTTTTAGTTTTTTATTTTGTTATTTTAAGTATATGAGTATTATGTCTGTGTACCACCTGCACGCAGAGCCCTTGGAAGACACAAGAGGATGACGGGTCACCTGGAGTTGGAGTCATAGTTGTGTGAAGCCATGTCCAAGGGAAAAAGTGAACTCAGGTCCTCTTGATGAGCAACCAGTAACAGCTAAACCCTCTCTTCAGCCTCCTTGCCCCATGATTCCTTAAGACAAGATCTCATGGATCCTGGAGCTCACCAATTTGGTTAGGGGGACTGGCCAATAAGTTCCGGGGACCCTTCTGTCTCGGCCTCCTTACTCATGGGATTGCAGGCGTGTGCTACCAAGTACCTGGATTATTTTCTGAGACACGGGAGCTAGGGGTTACAAACTCAGGTCCTCACACTCACCCAGCAAGAACTTCACTGACTGAACTATCTTCCCAGACCTCCGAAAGTCTGTTTTTGACATTGTTGATTGTGTCTGTGTGTCCCAAGGAGATCTTGGGCTTTTCTATCAGTTGTCAGCCCTATCAACATCAATGGCTTTTCACTGGGGAGGCGGTCCTGGAAAAGGGGGTGGGGTGAAGCACTGAGAAGAGCAGATGTTTGATCTAAATAAAAAAGCATTACTGCTTCACAGGGATATGTAAATTCACCTTCTGCATCTGCTTATGCTAACCATTTTCAGCACAGGCTTCTTAAAATAATTACCAGCTCTTGAGATAGATGCTCATATTTCTTCAGAAGATTTTGGCCTCAAGTTTTCTTATGGTCAATGATATCATCATAGGCTCCCAGGGGATGGCAGAGTATACCGGTATTTTCTGCAAATTATGGATTTGCCCCCAGTCTCATTGAGAAATCAAAATGCAATAATAATTTTCCCACTAAATGTGCACTTATCAAATTTTTGAGACACCAAGACCATAGTATGTACTTTTAATTTTTTTTTTAATTTCTAAAGATATGTTTTATTTTTAATTATTTTTATGTGTATAGTCTGTGTGAATGTATGTCACATGAATGCAAGTACCAACAGAGGCCAGAAGAGGGTATCAGATTCCCTGGAATTGCAGGGGGTGGTGAGCCACCCACCATGTTTGGTAGGAACCAAACTCTGGGCCTCTGCACGGGCAGCATGATTTTAACTGCTGAGCCCTCTCCAG
>JAQHUG010000190.1:3319194-3336914 GCA_028555095.1 Dicrostonyx torquatus | reverse complement strand
CACCACCACCTCCACCACCATTACCACCACCCTGCTCCCACTAGAAACGCCCCAAACTTGGGCTCCACCAGCAGCCTGGTCTTGAGCTGTCTGGGTAACCTGAGCAGGAGGTCTTCATTTCAGGTTTCCACTTCTACCATGTGGAATAGTGATAAATGCTCTTTCTGGGCACAACTGTGATGAGCAAAGACAATAACTCGTGTAGGACATCTGCCCAGGGCCGGTGTAATGCACATTTGGAAGAGGAAATTATCTGCGACCTCACCATAGGACCTTCCTAAGTTTCTTGTGATCAGCAAAGAAAGCACGGTGGTCTCTAAGAGTAAACACTTTGTCGTCCCTGATTCGTGATTATGCAGATAGACACAGATAAAGCCAGGAGTGGTACCCATTAAAAATTTTAACTATATACCATATTCATTTATTATCAATCCACAGGATAATTTCATTGCTACATGAGCTCATAAAAGTTTTTTTTCACCTTTACAAAATTAAAAAAAAAATGTGCCACAAGGATGTAATAACAACTGCTGATAAACAAGAAAAGGAATCTTAAAATTATAAATTTGCTGTAGAAAAGATAAAAAACAATTATATTTTATTTAGAATTTTACCTTGAATAAAATATTCCCCTGTATAAAAAATAAAAAAGCTTGCTCTGGTTAGAATTAGAGTATTTTCGTCTTCAAATCTGGGAATTTGCATAATATTTCCATGACAGCTTTCCTTTGTACCGCGTGGCGTTCAAGCATAGCAGATTAGAAAGATTTGTTTCAAGCAGTCTTAAAATGGGACAGCTGTGGAGAAATTAAATCTCTTTCCCTCCTCTTCCAAGATGTGGAACATTGCCTTTGAGGAGAGAAAAGGGAGAGGGAAGGGTGGGTGTGGGCTGGGATTGGATGGGTTGGGGAGGGTTGGGTGGTGTGGGCTGGGATTGGATGTGTTAGGGAGGGTGAGGTGAGTTTGGGCTGGGATTGGATGGGTTGGGGAAGGTAGGGTGGGTGTGGACTGGGATTGGATGGGTTGGGAAGAGAAGGGTGGATATGGGATGGGATTCAATGGGTTAGAGAGGGAAGGGTGAGTGTGGGCTGGGATTGGATGTATTGGGGAGGGAGGGGTGGGTGTGGAATGAGACTGGATGGGTTAGAGAGGGAAGGGTGGGTCGTGAGCTGGGAATAAATGGATTGGGGTCGGGTGGGTTGTGAGGTCATGGGCACAGAAGGGGACGCCGAGTGTGCTGTAAAGAAGAGCAAGATCACAAGAAGGCCTATTGTAAGTGCTTCAAGATAAGGTGCAGAAGCAGACCGCAACATTGCTAGTACTGCCCTATGTACATATTCACAAGAATAAAAAATTCCAGCTAGTTCACATTTTCTCGTCCATTCTGAGGCATCCACTCCACCATGCTGGCCTTGACCGTAGGCAACGCAGCACCTCCACTGCCCGTGTGGCTGTTGGTCCATGAACTTGAGGGAGTAGCCCTGGGAGATCCAGCAGGTTCTAGAGATATGCGTCTACCAAGGGGCTGGAGTCCTGAGTTAAAAAGAAGCTCCAGCCCTGGAGTTGGACACAGCAATCAATATCCTATTATCAAGGCTTTTTCCCTTAGATTTGTCTAAGATAGGTATCAGAGAGAAAAATAAAATACAAACAAATAACAACACAAAGCTAAGAAATCCCAACAACCACCAGAGAGAGTCAAAGCTTAGCAGCTCTTGACACGCGCCTGGGTGACATCGGATGTCTTCTTGATGACGCTGGCCCGGGTCTCCCGGTCGGGCCGACTGCTGCTGGGCATGGGGGTTACTGGGGGAGGGAGGGAAAGGTCTGTAAATGGGGGCCAGGAGCTGTTGTAAGGCATCGGACAGCTCTCCTCTTTGATGGTAACCTGCAGGTCTGGCTTGTTGGAAGTGACAAAGGTCGCCATGCTGGGCAGCAGGTAGGTGCTCCGCGTCCCCATGTTGCTAAGGTACTGCTTGCCTTCAATGTTCCTCTTCCGCCAGTGTGGTCTCCCCTTTCAGAGAAAACAATCAAGAAATACATGTTCTTTTCCTTCCCACTTAACGGCATATGCAGAGCAATGGTTTCTCTTTTATTTTTCAAATCGATTTCCATTTGCTAGCTCCCCGAAATCTGACCAAGACTATTCTGCAAACACACAAAATAAGGCGGCATCTTGGCTTCCTTCCTGTGTGCAGGCCGTCTGGGTTGCACACCGGATAGTTTCCAGCCATAACAGACAGCCCAACCTAATTAGTGACCCTGAATGTTCAGGTGAGGAGAGTAAGGCGCTTAGGAACAGTCAGCGAATGTCCTCTGATGGCTTTTTAAGTGGATGGGACTGAGATGCACATTTTCTGAACCCAACTGGCCTTACAGCTGCCAGGCAGAAAAAATGAGTTAAAGTCCTTGAAGAAGCCAGATCACAAACTATGCCAGCATGGATGCCTACTGTCTTCTCAGAATTCCTGATCTTGGGATATTAGGAATTCAACCAAGCATCGGCTTCTTCTCCAGCCCCTTTGTCTTCCCACCAGCATTGCAGGCATTTCCTGCCATTGTGTGAGCCTGGCCTACAGAGGGAAGCTGGAAGCAGGTTGTCAGGGAGTGGAGACTGGACACACACCCGCCTCTCTGCAGGGCCAAAGGAGGAAGCTGATGTGGATGGAGATAATTTTGCTAGCTGTTGCTCATGCTCACTGCTGGCCAGGCAGGCTGTTTGATTCCTGCTGGCAAATCGGATGTTTACAGCATCCCCTGGCCTTGACTCCAGTTTTCTCTTCCTGCCATGCTGTATTCACCTCTCTTTCTGAGGGGCACATTTCACTCCCCTCCCTCCACCCAGGGCTCAGGACTACAGTTTACAATTCAGAAGAAAAAGCTAAGGTAAATTTCAGGTTATGTGCATTCTTTGTCTTGTGTCTGTCTCTGTCTCTCTCTCTCTCACACACACACTCAGTCACACACTCACACACACGCACTCAGCTACACACACCACACACACCATACACACGTGAACACCACACACGCATACACAGATCCAGAAGTAAAACCTGTGCTTTAAAACAGGAGGCACCAGGAAGCCAGCTCACCTCGGCGCTCTCCTCATCGCTAGGCACACTGTCGGTGGTTTCGCTTTCTGTACAGAAAGAAAAACAGAAATATTCTTGTTGCTTAATCTATTTTGGAGACTCAGGAAGTATCTTAAAAACCTGTGCCAGCACTTCAGAAAAAAGAAACTGCACACACCCTCTCCCTCCACTTGGTGAGGTCAAACACTTCCAAGTGGGACAAGCCAGAGTGCATTTCAGTTCCCTGCCTGGTCTCCTCCGAGCAGTGGAGAGGCTATGGAGCTGAGAGGTGGAGCTCGCTGTACTAAGCTATGCTGCCACAGTCTCTGCTTCCTGGGGTTCTGTGCAATCCCTGAGACATCTTCCCCTCTCAGGAACTCTGCCCACAATGCCACACATTATCTTTATCTAGTCCATCCCATTTGTCACAGGAAGTCCCGACACAGTGAAGCTGTCCAAAAACTCTTCATGAATCTCTCTTTGCCACCTTCTGCTTTTAGTATTCTATCCTTAGATTTATAGATATCCAGTTACTGCAGTTTTAGCAGGTGGCCATGGTCTAGATGCCCCCAAGACCTTCATTCCATGGTTACCATCTTTGGGCCCCATCCACTTGAATGTGGGTAGGAACTGTGACTTGCTTTTAGCCAACAGAACACAGCAAAGATATAAATATTCTATGAGCATGATCATGTCATCATGATCGTTTTTTGTTTGCTGGCTGTGTCAGGGAGGCCCACATGGCAAATTTAAGCTAAGGGCTGCTTCCAGGTAAAAACTAGCAAGACTCTGGGGATTTAGGCTCAACCCTAGCAAGGAATCCAATTCCGCCCTATGCCATGGGGAACCAATGGCTCAATAGTTGGATCTCAGATGAGTTGCAGCACTAGCCAACCTGATGACAGGGTAGCAAGGCTTTCCTGCAGAATCCAGCTAAGCCTTGCCTGGATTCCCAGCCCACAGGGATTGTGAGATAGTTAACCATGTTTTGTGTTAAGCCATTATGGTTATGGTCATGTTGCTACAGGGCAACAGACAATCCATTAGACACCTGATTGGACCTGCCAGCTGGGAGACACAGAGAAACGCCCTTAACCACAGTGAGCTACAGTTGCCCGCCACTTTCCAAAGAGGATTACATGATGAGTAAGTGTGAGAGTGTTTGGAAAGGCTGACACATGGAGCTTGCAGTGTCACTGGTATTCAACTCTCACACTGGGCTGGATGCAACAGAGTCCAATGCGGTGACCGCTGATTACACATCATCTGTATGTTAAGTTTTACAAATTGAAAATGACACAGAACAGTTCTTTTCACTGCTCAGCGCCACTGCAAAACTGAATGCATAGAGGGCAGCACATCCAGAAGGCACAGGCTTGCACAGGGCATTTTGTCTGGGTCATTGATTCTATTGATAAGAGCTGAGCATTTAGAGACCTATAGCGAGGCTTAGCTAGGACCTTTGGATACGGGTCTTCTTCATCCCTTGTGATGATCCTATGTCAGAAAGCTGCTGCAGTCATCTGGCAGTATGGTCTCTAGAGCTTTCTACCCTCTTCCAACCTGCCACTACTGATGGAAATTAGCCACATGCCTTCCTGAGAGCAGACTTAAGATCCAATGGCTCCAGGCCAGCCAGAGCCCTTTCCACCATTGACAGCCCTGGCCTGAGATGGGTCTCCCCACATATACCAAGTTAAAGAACAAATGAGCAAACCGTACCCCCAGGGCATCCCTCAAACAGACAGCAAGCGAGGTCCACACGTCTCACCCAGGAATGCTTTCTGCATGATTCTCAGCCACTGCTCTCCAGGGACTTCAGACAGGCCTGGCAGATTGCCACAGATTGACCAAAAATCAGATCTTTTGCTCTGCCAACCAACTCAGAATGTTCTACCCCAAACATCCCCATATAGGGGCCACATATGTCATGAGGAAGCCTAGGACTTAGCTGGCCCTGGTCTGAGCTATGGAGACAATCTGACAATAGGCACAAGGAATGTTTCCAGGCAGAAGTAAACGAAGACCAGAAAAGGAAACATCCCTCCAAACACAAAAGCCACATTAGCTCAACCTCCAGGGGAGGCAGGACTGCCACTCCCAAGAAGAAAAACGAGGAACGGAGACGTTGAGAAACTTGCCAAGTCGTGGTTTGAGTCAGCAGAGGAAAGAAAACAAAACTGCACTTGAGATCCCAGAGTCTCAAACTGAGCCCAGAGACTGCCTTCCTGCTGGCAAGACTTCAAGATCCCCTTTCTATTTTCATGCTTAGCTTTGTTTGTGCTCTGAAGCCAAAGTTTCTCTTCCTTCCACAAGCATCAAGCCCCCTTCTCCTCCTAATGACTCTCCAGAAATCCTTCTGGGCCTTTTTCCTTCAAAGCAAGCACACAAGGACAGCAGGCATGTTGAAAGATTCAGAGAAAGGAGCTGTTGACATCGAGGTCCCACAAGCTCAAGCCACAGTTGTTGGAGGGTTTAGAAGTTAGATGCCAGGCTAAACTCCTTGGTGAAGCTGTGAACAGACCTGGTAGGGGAATAAGAACACTAATTTCCTGAAAGTAGCCAACATTCAGCCGGAGGGATAAAGTTGTGGCTATGTAATGGCGCAATATCCTGCCCCGTGCTTTCGGCTGACACAATGCCGGCTGAGGGGAATCATTTCTAAATGCAGATCAACTGTCTCTGATGTCCTTACAGAGCCTCACCACTTCAGGAACTGGGTGTAAGAGTTTGGACCTTAACTGAAATCTCTGAAACTGTGAGTCACAATGTCTTTTGCTCTTTTACAGGTGATTACCACGTGTGCTTACAGCAATGTGAAATGTACTAACATACTGGGTTATAAGTCTGATTCTTTCCGAGGAAGAAGCCTTGAGAGCTTCCGGCCTAGGAGATGCAGGTGCCTGGGGTTCCTAACCAAGGATCCCAAAGTGTTGCCGTTAGATGAATGGTGGTTTTTATAACTATTACTCAGTAGTTGGCTCCAGGTCCTCATTCCTGCTCTCTTGGTTTTGCTCCACCATAGCCATTTCCAGAACGACATGACAAATGAGTTCACTGCAGCTGCAGCTTCCAGATCAACGTGACTGCCAAAACATCAACGTGGATTATGTCACTTCCCCCTTTTATTAGTTTGGATGCTTTTCAAACTGACTCCCAATACAACGGGATTTTAAAAAAAAAAAAAAAGATTAGAGTCGCTCTGCAGGCATGGCCAGGAAAAGCCGAACTATTTACACAGTAGCAGCAGATAGAAACCAATTGATTTAACCTTTCTGGCCTGCTCCCTACCAGCAGCGAAGAGGGAAGAAAGTAATTTGGCCTCGAATCAGACAGCATCAAGGTCTCTTCCAGAACTGCAGCTCTAGAATCACGCCGGTTCAGCCCAGCTTTTAACATCTGCCTGGAGGATACGTACTGCCAAACCACCTCGAGAACATGGCAGGGCAGGAGATGATATATTTTATGGAACACATTATTGTATTATGTGATATCTGATATATTTTCTGGAAGGCCTCATTCAACAAAATATGATTAGCATTGATTTCTTTCCATATAATTTCCTCAATTACGTTTCCAAGAAGATGCAACCAACCACTCAGCAGCTCAGATCTGAATCTTAGTCTCCACGCCAATGCACCTTGCCCCATTCACAACATATATACATGGTTTCTGGGAGAATGACAGCTGGCTGTCTGCATGACCTCTCTACTCTTGATCATATAACCAGTTGCTTCTTATTTTGCTTGCTATACAAAACTGTTTTCCACCTCCTTTCTTCTGAATTACCATCATGGTTTTCTTTTACTACATCACCAACAATGCAGTTAAATCCTAGGAAGATGTGACAGACAGACACACTGAAACACAGTGAGGGCTAGGGATATGGGCCCGTGGCGGAATGCTTGTTCTACCATGCCTGTAGTCTTGGGTTTGCTCTTCAACACTGCAAAAATAACTAGGTAAACAAACAAACAAAAAAATGTCTTCATGCTTCCACAGCCTGGGCTTTGAAACATATTTCTCTACTCTGAAAAATTTTACAAATCAAAGTAGAATTTTCTATCCGCTTAAACTACCCAACGCGAACACTTCCTTCCACCCAAAGACGCTGTCTAGACGCCTCTCCACCCTGAAAGTTAAATAATACATTAGAAGACAGAACTGCAGAGGTGACCGTGGTTTTGTGGCATTCCCAGGATCATATGTCAGTGATCCTTAGAGGAAAAAAATATTCCACAACCACCTCCAAATAGCAGTTTCCTGGGCCGGTGATTGAAGACGGTTGACGTTTGGATGAACAGTCTGCACCAAGGAACTCTATCACGAAAATCAAGCAAACAGCCTATGCTACTGATGGACATAAATTCAGAAGATGAGAACAGAGAGCTACAGAACATTATCAACTTCCTGCCTGGAAGACTTGAACTAGCCATGGTCAGTAACAGAGAACTTTGGAACATGTCTTCAAGTCTAGAAAGGGACAAGCAGTGAAACATTTTGGCTCCATCCAATAAACCTCCCTCTACAAGATTCTGGAGAATTGTGACAGTGAAAACCATGGGTGAACCAAATACCAGGCTGAAAAGCTGGGCTCTCGCAGAAGTTCATGCTGTTGCTATGCCACCCTGGGGCTAAAACCCTTCCTTTGGAAATCTATGCAAATGTCTCAAAACGGGGAATGAAAAATTCATTTTCCCCCCACACCTAAGCTGTTCTCAGGATGCCTCTCTTAAGGCAAAATACCACTGCTGACAGGACAGCAAAAAGGTCTTCCCAAAATTCCCGAGAAAACCTTAAACAGGTACATCAGTCCAATTTAAGGCTCCACCCCTCCAGCCCCACATCCTGTTTAGCAACTACAGCAGCTTAGAAGAAAGTCGTGGCTTTAGCTTGACTGAATACAGGGAAAAGACCACAGTGTTTAATGCTTCTGTTGTTCCTGCATGAAGATTTTAGTCTACCTTCTCCGGTGGGTTCTCTGACAATCAAATGAGACTATAGCATGTGACCCCATGCAACACCATGATGAGTGTCTAAGAACATAGCTACGCATGGATTTATCTGTCACTGGTTTTTTTATTCCTAGACTCACATTAGCCTTGGAAGCTTCAGTTTTGAAGACGAGAGACTAACATTTATTCCCCTGATAATTAAGCAAGTTAATCAATACAAATTCTTATAAGCAATTTAGCATGATTTCCAGACAACAATGGACATACAACAAATAATATAGTCATTGGGCCCTGGCAAAGGCCAAAAAGAGATAGTAAGTCCAAACTACGTCTGATGAATGAATGACTGATGGAGAGCTGTTTGACAGGTGATAGGATTCCTGTCACTAGGGTTCTTGCTCTCATTCTTTTTAATGCTCCGAACACAAAAGCAAGTTATGATGTATTTTAAGTAAAATAAGCCAGTCACAAAAGGGTAAAGGCTGCATGATTCCTTTCCTAAGAGCTCACAGAGTGGACAGAAATAGATCGCTGTGTCTCAAGATTTGGGAACAGAAGTATATATTTAATGGGTACATCATTTTAGTTTAAGGTGAAAGACTTCTGGAGACAGGCAGCAGTGAAGGCTGCACAACACTGTGAGCATACTCAAAGCCATTCAACTGGACATGTAACACATGGCAATTTTGTGTTATATGTATTTCACCACAACTAAAAAGTAAATAAGAAAGCTGGCTGGTTAATCTATATGAGGTCAATTTATCTGTACTAATTTACAAGCAGCTGATGTTTGGATGAACTCTGCCACACGAATCTGTGCTATCTCTGTGAGGCCTCGAAAGCATGCAAATAGGCCTGGGGAGAAGGTGAGCCATTTGCTAGCGCTGACCTGATTTTCCCTGCCTGGGCCTCTGCTTTTTATTTTTTCAGTAGTTGCAAGCAATAACACTGACTCAGAATTTAGATTTCCCAATTGTGATTGAGTCCCTAAAGCTTACATGGAGAAGGTCAGAAAGGGAGTGTAAGATGACATAATTCTGGTGACAAAGTGAGGAGTCATTTTTCTCAGTCTGTGTCTGATTCTGTAACTCCGCCTGGGTTAATTTCTGCAATGATAGGACCAGGCCCCAGGAGAAGCAGAAACGGGCCCAGCTGCCTGGTTCAGCTAGAAGCAGCACTATAAAACAAGGAAGAAAGGAAGGAAGGAGGGAAGGAGGGAAGGAGGGAGGAAAGAAGTGGAAGTGCTAAGTAAAGCTAGTGGAACGGATTAGATCTAACAACACCTCAAAGCTGAAGGCTGAGTTCAACGCTTGGACAGGACGCTTGTTGGCCACGTGACCTTGAGAAAATTCGTTCACTTCCACAGACAGAGAATCTAGAAAAGTCCAACGTACCTTAGTAAAATCTAGACTATGTCAAACCACTCTGACCCCAAATCGTGTTAACTTAAGTAAATAGATTACAAGTGAATCTGAACTCAGTGTGTGCCACTGCGTTCTCAATCTCTGCCAGGTCCAGTGACTACATCATTTGTTGTGTGTCTCTAATGACAATGAAGCATTTACCGCGGGAAATGTTATCTGTAGTCCTGAATGAACCACATCCTGGGCAGTCGAATAAGGGAATACCGTAAACACCTCTTCTCACAGATGCGTCTAAGATGCCGTCAAGAACATAAGAGGAAGGATAATTCCACACTAATAATTTCTAGTACAGAACAGAGATTCTGGTGCTGTGGTGAGATGGGATGATGCTAGACTTGGTCTGCTCCCTACTGAGTCTCCAAGTCACCCTCCTGCTCCCCTTACCTGCGTAGGAAGACACAGGAGAAATCTGGAGTGGGTAGAGCTCGCTCATGCTGACTGGCTGCTCATCGCTCTCCGTGGTCACTTCCACAACTTGGCAAATGTCTGGTGGATTGGTGACAATCTCTTGATCTTCAATGGTGCTGTCCAGATGGGACTGTTCTACAACTTCAAAGAAGAGAAGACAGTCATCCCTCAGAGTCTCTAGACTGCATAGTTACAGCACAGGCTCTCAAATAGAAAACCTTCCTCGGCTCAGGCAGGCTGCCAACTAGGGTTCCGATTCCAGGCCTCCCCATGTCACCTGCCAGGAAGTTGAAAGCCAAACTCGAGTTCGGAGTTCATGTCTCAGAGAAGTTTGCAATGAGCTGGCCCGGATGTGCCCTTACATGCCTGATTATGACACTCTGGTGACAATGTTCACAGTCTCTGCTCAACCTGATCACAGCCAAGACCTCGGACTGCATCTTGATCAAACCTCAGGCCAGATACCCCAATTCCCTAGTTCTGTTCTCTGCCCTTGCTCTGCAAGAAAGTGATGTGCCTATTTTCAGGATTCTGTGGTCCAGACAGGAATTGTCAAACCTGCACAAGATGGAAAACATAAAAACCCAGCCACTGTGCCATTTCTGGCTGGATGGATAGGGGAAGTTCTTCTCTACTCTCCTGGTCTGAACGTACTGTGACTGAGTGTCCAGGATCCGAACAATGAACCGGCTCCCTGAGGCTCGCAAACATTGAGTATTAACTGCCCAGACACTGACAAGATGGATCTGAGCACTCTGAAACTGCTTCCATATATGCGAAATTAAAATCTTTATTCTGGTGAGGAGAAAAGGTGGTTGTGGGTGCCCAGACTCAACTGATACATCAACAACACAGCCCCTACACTAAGGCTCGGGGAACAGCGGAGAAGAGATGGGCAGAAAGACTCTAAGAGCCAGAGGATCCGGGAGTCTACTGTTTCTTCCGTGTAAGACAGGGAAGTCGTATCTTGGAACTCTCAATCATATAGCTGTCTAAACAAGAATGGAACAAGACAACAGCAGCTGGCATGGGGGACATCTCATGTGGCCCCACCTCTAGGCAATTAATGGCTACTGAGAGAGGGAGAATCGGTCTTCTCCTCTATCTGGTTATCCAATTCCAAGTGGTTATCCATAAAAAAATACACATATGAACAACACAAAATGGAATTATCAGGTTATGTTTATGTATATGAAATTAAAGAAGAGGTAAAGAAAAACTAAGAATAAAATTATCTGGGGGCAATAATAAATCATATTCATGCTGCAATCCATTGAGGTTGGCTTTTTTTTTTTTCACTTAGCCCAATTCCCCAGCAAGCCACCAAGTTGTGTACCCATAGCTGGCTCTCTGCTGTTGGTGTACACACTCAGTTGTTTAACTATGGCAAACCGTTGGAGAACCTATTCCATTTGTTTAACACCCACTGATGGATGCTGGGGTTGATACCAGTCTTTGCCTAGTGCAGACAAGGTTGCTGTGAACATTTGTGTTCAAATTTTCCACAAGCCTGTTTCCATTCCTCTGGGATAAACATCCAAGAGTGTAATTGCTGGCTCATACGGAAATTCCACGTCTAGCTTCACGAGAACCAGCCAAACTGTTCCCCGGGGCGGGTGCATATTTTACATTCTCATCGGCCGTGTCAGAGGGACCTAATTTCTCTACATCCTAGCCAGCATTTGGTGTTGTTACCATTTTTATTTTGACCATTTATTTTATTTTGGGTAAATAATGATAGTCCATTACGTTTTTAATTTCAATGTCTCTGAGCAGAATTGACTGTATACTGTTGTCACTATTAAATGCCCCTGAAAATTGGCTCCATTTAGTAAAAGGGAGGAAAGTAGTGTGCTAACACATTTCCCTCTGGTCCTCAAAGCACAAGGCAACCACGATGGACACTGTACTTAGGTGCATGGAGGTGATTTTGACATTTCAGTTATCAGAACGAAGCACCAGGATCCTGATACAGACAATGAAACTGGGTCCAACAGAGAGAGGCACAGTGACTTAGCCACACGCTCACAGTGACTTAGCCACACGCTCACAGTGACTTAGCCACACGCACACTGACTTAGCCACACGCTCACACTGACTTAGCCACACGCTCACAGTGCGGTTCTGCACAGTGCTCTGCTCCGCTCCCTGTCCCATCCTTCTGCAGAGGCAAAATGTTCAGTGTTGGCCAGAAGAGGCCACACTCCAGTCTCTCTGAAAGCTACCTACTGTCAGCAGCTCTGGTTTCAGCCACTCAGAGTGTCTCTTTGGCTGTCAAATTATGTTTGAACACACGTTTCAAGATTTCATTTACTAAGTGTGTATGTGTGCATGCGAGTATAAGTACCCCCAGAGGACAGAGGCTTTAGATTCCCCTGGAGCGCGAGCTACAGGCAGTGTGAGCTGTATAGCATGTGTCCTGGGACCTGAACAAAGGTCCTCTGCATGAGGGCAAACTGTAACCACTGAGCTGTCTCTCCTAGTATTTAAAAAACAAACAAACAAAAACCCTCTGGGCATGGTGGTGCATACCCTCAATCCCAGCACTTGAGAGGCAGACTCAGGAAGACCTCTGAGTTCTAGACCAGCTGGTCTATAGAGTGAGTTCCAGATCAGTCAGGGATACACAGTGGGACCCTGACACAGACACAAATGCACACGTGTGAGCATTTGTGCACGCGTGCGTGTGTGCATACATGTGTGTGTGTACATGCATGCATGAGCATGTGGGACAGGTATGAGTGTCTTCAGAGGCCAAGAGCAAACATCAGATCCCCTGGAGCTGACTTGTGAGCCTCCCAGAGTGGGTGCTGAGAACAGAACTGAGGTCCTCTGGAAGGCATCTCTCCAGCCCCAGGCTAACTTCTTTTTAAGTAAGTTTCTGTTTTAATTGCTTTTAGGAGCACAGTGAGGTTATTATCTGGAGTCTACTCAGGGCAAGCAGAGCTGAGAAGTCATAGAATCTATAATAAAAGGAGGTTAGCAAAGAGGACCACAGCATAATAAAAGAGCCCTCAAAGCCATGACACACAGAATGGGGGGAATTTGGATATGATCTGGGGTTTCCTGGCAGCAAAAATCAATTAAAGAGAAGAAAGAGAAGTCACATATGGAGGCAGAGACCTAAAGTCTTACTTTATACTTCAAAGTATCCAGTCTTGAGTATGAGGACATCAGTAGTTAAGGTCACTAGACTCTGGGTGCTGACATGGTGTTCTCTGTGGTTTCCTCTGCCTCTTCTCCCAAGCAAAGCAAATGAAAGGGGAAAACAGCAGGAAAACAAAGTCTTATCCTACTGAGAGTCCTACAAAGCAGTTGGGTGAAGATAACAACCCTCTGGGCATGGTGGTGCACACCCTCAATCCCAGCAGGTGTGTGTGTGTGTGTGTGTGTGTGTGTGTGTGTGTGTGTGTGTGTGTGCATCCATGCACAGTACAAGCAGGAAGCAGAAGAGGCAAAGGAAATAGGGTCCTACAATAACTACACTTCAGTCTAAACCTCTTTGATTTCAATGCTCCAAAACTCCTTTCTCCTTTGTGCTGTCATTCCTAACAGGAAGCGGCTGGCCATTCCCAACAGGAAGCTGGCTAGGACTGTCAATAATGGGGCAGCTCAAGTATCTTTTGCCTGTGTCCCTTTGTTCTCCCCAGTTCTTTCTCTCTGTTCTTTTCCTCACAATGCCCAGCTTAGTTATTCAACCAAGCCAGACTGGTGGAGCACCTGCTTGGCACAGATGCTGCTCTCTGGTACTGGCAGGGCCGGAAAGGATGCAGCGAAGAGGAGGGACAGGTTTGTAAGAAGCCATCTCCAGAACAGGCAGAAGGCAGAGGAAGGGGGAGAGGGAGAAAGCGAGGAATGAAACCAGAGGGAGATCTAGAAATCTAAGTGGCAAACCAAAGGCTTCCTTCCATAAGGCAGGACTAGAGGAGATGGATGCTGGATTGCTGGGACCCTGTTTTCTAGAGCTTTTCCTGAGCCCCACCCACAGATTCATGCCTCTCACACCCAGTAGTTGGGGCTCAGCCCAAACTAGGTGACCTTGCGGCACACCTTGATCTTCGGCCTCTGTTGCTGGCTAACCCTGCGCCTCTTTAGTGAACCCTTCACTTGTGTGCACAGTATTTCCCGAGAGCCGGGAAGAGCCATGAGCACTTCCTGTACTCCACTGGGTCCAGGCTCATGCCTAGCACCAGCAAAGAGCTCACCAGACTTTTCCTGTGACCACAGCTGGAGTCTGTGAGGAGTTCCACAACTCGCAAATATGGGACACGGCAATTAATGGTTTCTAGCAAATGTTCAGGGTTGCAGTAAGTGGGAGTGTTTAAACTGTAAGAAGCGAAAAAGAAGAAAGAGACTATATCGCTATGAGAAGTTAGGGGTAAGAAGGTTTTCGGTTGATCAAAACATCCTAGCTTGAACACGCCGCTAGTTTACACAACCGAAAGCCTTGTCTAAACCTGGAGAACTGCCGGGGCTGGGGGTATAACTCAGGGGTAGAATGTTGAATTATATACCTAAAAGGAATGGCTTTTGTCCTCTATTTCATTTACTGTACATGACTTGAGAGAAAATGCAGACAAGTAGTTCCATTTAAATTATGGATCCTGAACACTAGCTACTAGGACAGACAGCTAAGCTTTTGGTTTTGGGGCTAAAAACTAAGATACCCAGTCTATACAACTACATTACCGTCTCTAAGGCCGTGTCTTCTTCACAGGGCTGACAGGGCTGTGTTATCCAGGGCAAGCTTCTCCATCTACACACTGGTGAGAGCCCTTTGGGAAAGTCCTAACTGTCAAGAGCTATCCCTCCACAGGAACGGGGAAACGGCAGAGCCCCTTAAGTTCTGTGGGTGTGTGTAGACGTTGCGACTTATGCCTTTCCCTACGGCACACCTCTAGGTGATAATGAGTAACCTGACTGAGAAATAACAATAAAACCCAACTCTCTGAGCACACCCTCTGAACACCTTCCAGCCCTATAAGGAAAGTGCGCTGTAATTATGACCCCCATTTTAGATAGATTGAAAAAAATAATCAAGCAAAAAGGTCAGTCAGCTAGTACATGACAGATTCGAGGAACCAAGGTCAGCTTCCCTTGGACTCCAGATTTCAACTCCTCTGTGACATAGTCTCTCTAAATAAAGGCAGCCCACACAGCTCAAGCTGAGTGACTCTTACTTCCTAGGTCCCTTTTAAGATAAAAACCTTTCAAATCTCAGCTAGATGGTGATGGTGCACACCTTTAATCCCAACATGTGGGAGGAGGAGGGAGGCAGGTCCCTGTGAGTGCGAGGCCAGCCTGGTCTATAGACAGGCTCCAAAACTACACAGAGTAACCCTGTCTTAAACTCCTCCACCTCAAAAAAAAAAAAAAAAAGAAAAAAGAAAAAACAACCTTTCAAAACTCACTTTAATGAATCATTGGGTCCATAACCAAAGTGAAATTTTTTTTTGTTTTTTGTTTTTTTGTTTTTTTGTTTTTGTTTTTGTTTTTGTTTTTTTTTAACCAGCTTCCTGTTTGGTGCCAGAAATTCTCAACTGAATCAGCAAGCAAGAAATCCACCAAGCTCCTCCAACTCAGCAAGGTCAGGCCCTTATGCAAAGTCACTCTCGGGAACGTAACCTTATCTGAATCTAATTTCTGAGAATCACAGCAATATTATTCATAGCTGGTTACTGATGGACCGGTTTGATGGCTTCAAAGGTCACTCTTTACTTTATTAACAATTGCCGAGTTGATGTGCGGCCCCACCTGAGAAAGCAGCTTGCTCTCCGGCTTCAGGGAGGGTGCTTTAGAGCAGGGCCTATGGGAAACAGAAAGCCTTTGAGGGGGACTCGGCCTATCATTTTACAGTTTCAAAAGCTGAAATGCTGAGGTGAGGTGAATGGCCAGGGTTACCAGGTAGCTACAGGGCCAAGCCAGGTAGCTACTGGCTATGCGTATAAAACCAGATGATTGACATTTTACTATTGGGAGAAACATATCCTTAGACGGCTTGAGGATTGAAACTGCTGATACCGGCCCTGTGGACATGGCACACAGGGAAGCACATTCTCGACTCAGATGCATGTCAACTTGATTTTAGAACTATAATATAAACATCTTATCTTCCTTCTGAACAGAGGATGATAAACTGTGCATTTCACTTGGTCCACGTGGTCTGTAGGATTGGTATTATCATTTTCATTTTATACGATAGTGTATCTTTCCATTTTATAGATACTAAAGCATGTCCCGTTTCTAATTCATATATACACAGAGTCTCAGGTTTTAAGGAGTTAATCTGGTGGTCATGTCTGTCAAATATGGCAACCATTCGTTTTTATAAAATAACAGCCAACACTAGGTTGGGAGAGAAAGAGTCATAATAGGGCTAGGAATGGAAAGTCAGGGTTGGGTCCTAGGGTGGCTCAGCTGTCTGGGCTACCTCTGGCCTCAGGCTGCTCCTACCTCAGCTAGCTGAGACCAGCGTAGGAAGAAGCAAGAGCGTAGCTACTGCAGAGCGCACTCTCCAACCTGAGAGCACACAGCGTCACATGCTACGGCACAAAGCAGGGCACACAAGGTTTCCCAGGAAACTTCATTAATCAGCATCTCAGAGGCTGATGATCTGGACGCAAAAACGCAAGCATGGTGGGCTGGACTAGCGGCTTCGCTTAGCAATGAAAGTAGGAGACCTGGTGCTGCTCCTCGGTCCTAAAGTCAACCTCCTTTTCAACAGTTCACCACATACAGTTAGATCATCCGGGCTACTTCAAGTTCAAACACAGTCTGCACACGACAGGCAGGGACAGGCGATGCCAGGCATGAAGGTGACTCTGATGTGTTTTGCATTGGAGGCAAAGGTGACATGATAATAAGGGCATTTTCAAAAATATCACTGTGTGACTGAGGGATGAGCAGGAAGAGGGGAGAATGGAAACAGAGCCTGGATGAGAACCAACGCATGCTTGGAAACAGTGTCAGAACTAGAAGAAGACGAAGCAGAGGGCAGGAGAATGGCGGGAGGACCCGATAGTTAATTATCAACGGGGGGGGGTGGTGGCTAGGAATAAGGCAGGAGAGAAAACATCGTGGGAATATAACAGCCTTCCTAAGCACAAAAAACCCTCCATAGGCCTATAGGCTAGAAAAACAAAACAACAGCTAAATTCTCCCACCTACGGGTCTTGGTTAGCACAAGGTGACTGTCCCACTAGCTGACCCAGCTCTGGGGTCAAAGCTGCCAAGGAAAACAACAACACAGTATCTGCTCTGTGCTGATACCTAGATATTGAGGTTCTGCTAAAACAAACAATCAAACACAATCAAAACACATAAACAAAAACTATTTAAGGCTAAGCTTGCACAGCTCAGTGTAGAGTGTTCGTCTAACATACACGAGGTCCTAGATTGTCTCCCTGGCAACTCAGAAACAGAAGAAAAGGGAAAGAACCAGTTCCTGAAACTCGAGCTTTACAGAAAGCTAATCAACTTGGAAGAAACTGTCAGACGACAGTCGTTCAAGGTGTGGTTTAAAATGAAGACGAAATACGTCACTTCCTAATTGTCCTGTGTCCAGTCATGTTGGTTGCTTTATGTCCGTCAGACTATTGAATAGTGCCCCCTGTTTCTGGTGTTCTCTGCCTTAGCCAAGGGTGGGGTTCCCTTTTATCAAGAAACACAATGGGGCTGTAAAGCAAGGCCTCAGTGAGTCAGGCAGAGAGAGGCACCTGCAGGCATCTTGGGCGGGCCTGCAGATCCTTCTCATACAGCTCAGCAAAAGCTCTGCTACCTAGGGCAGGCCGCCAGCGAGGCACCGCCAGAACAATTTGACATGCTGCTGGCTTCTGCCATGACCTAAACATGTAAGCCACCAC
>JAQHUG010000190.1:3290637-3314231 GCA_028555095.1 Dicrostonyx torquatus | reverse complement strand
TGGACACTGATTCAGAGCATACCCTGCCTTCTGGAGAACCCTGCCCCAGCCCGCCATGCTGCTGCCACCTAATTAGTGCTGTAGCTGTGTCTTCAAAAAGGCTACTCCATCTTTCTGTCACGGAAGCTGTTTCCAAATGGTGGGAAACATGGTAAAACCATTGGATTCCATGATGGCGGGCCCACTGTCACACTTCTCTGGCTGTGACGTGGGTTCCTTGGTCAGCGGCAATCCTGTGTGGAATACTATGATAATGAAAAGATGTTCTGTAAGTCCCTGGATGGTGGTTTTGGCTGAAGCACTATGCGTAGGAAAGGCAAATCCATAACCAGAATTAGTAACTACTCCAGTAAGGATGAAGTGTTGTCTCTTCCATGGAGGAAGTGGTCCAGCGTAGCCAACCTGCCACAAGGTCAGGGACTGGTCACCTCAGGGAATGATGTCACATCTGCAGCTGCTCAGTGTTGCTCTCTGCAGTTGGCATATCTGGCACACGTTGTGAGCAGAAGTCCATGTTGTTGAGCCTATGTATAAGCCCCATCTCTGCTACCATGGCCGCATTGTTCATGGGCAATGACAGGGAGCACTGGGAAAAGAGGCGGACTGGCCATAAGTCCTCCTATGTACTTGATTCCCGAAATCCTCCACTGCCGAAGTAGCTTTTTGAGGAGCATTTACATGGGACACAAGACTCCTCACACCCTTCATCCACTTGGAGAGATCTAGCTTCATACTTCTTCCCTGAATGCCTTCCTCCCTAATTTTCCAACCATCCAGCAAATTCATTGGCTACAGCCCATGAATCGGTGAACAACTGAGTATCTGGCCATTTCTCCTTTCAAACACAATGTATGAACATGCAAACTGACCAATGTTCTCCCCAGTGAAGGTGTCCTTTCACCAGTGGTTTTCAGGCTGGTCCCACCTTATTTGTCCCAGGCATGCTGCAGCTGTCCAATTCTGGAGTGATGTCTGCATAAGGTGCAGAACCACCAGTAAACCAGGCTCCAGGCTTCTTTCTTTCCTCAGCTGATCACAGGGCATATCCCGTGAAGCTATAGGTGCAGGCTTTGGGGCAGTCGACATTGTAACAGGAGTGGAAACCATAGGCATTTGAGCAACTTCTTAATGGAACTTGCTAGTATCCCCAGGACCTGCTTGGACCAGATCACACGTATACCGCTTCCATTTGATAACGGATTTCAGCTGTGTCTGTTCTACTTTATGACTTGTTGGGTCAGATAACACCCAGCTCATGACAGCCGGGTTGCATGGTAACTCTGTAGCCCATGTCAGACATTCAATTTTCACTAAGGTCCAACAGCAGGCCAAGAGCTGTGTCTCAGAGGGGTAACAGTTGTCTGCAGATGATGGTAGAGCCTCGCTCCAAAAGGCTCCAAACAGCATCCTTGTCTGCACTGACACCTCAAGCAGCATCAGGCCTGCTCGTCTCATATGGCTGAAGTGGTAGAGCAGTCTGCACAGCAGCCTGGGCCTGTTGAAGGGCCTCCTCCTGTCCAGGCTCTACACCAAGCTAACAGCTGTCTAAACCCATGGTATAAGGGCCGGAGTAATATATCCATGCGAGGAATAGGCTGTCTTCAGAATCCAAACAGGCCCACTGAATACGCTTCTTTCTTGGTGGTGGGAGGGGCCAAATGCAATAACTTATCCTTCACCTAAGAAGGAATATCTCTGCATACCCCACACCACTGTACTTCTAAAAATTTCACTGAGGTAGAAGGCCCTTGAGTTTTTGGTTGGATTTATTTCTCATCCTCTGATGTGCACAAATTACCAAGTCCAAAGTGATTGCTACCTCTGGCTCACAAGGTACAATCAGCATATCACCAATATTGTGAAGCAATGTGGTATTATTTTGGAGAAGACAAATGATCAAGATCTCTTTAAACAAAGGTTGTGACACTGGGCTGGAGAGTGAATACTTTCTTGCTGTACAACTGGAAGAGTGTGCTGCTGGCCTTGCCAATTGAAAGCAAATTGTTTCTTGTGATCCTATGGACCAGTACTAAGAAAAAGCCATTTGTCAGATCCATAGCTGCATACCACGTACCAGGAGATGCGTTCATCTGCTCAAGTAAGGACACCACATCTGGGGCAGCAGCTGCAATTGGAGTCAATACTTGATTGAGTTTTTGATAGTCAGCTGTCATTGGCTATGGTCCATGTGTCTTCTGCACTGGCCAGACAGGAGAGATAAAGGGAGATGTGGTGGGGACCCGCACCCCTGCATCTTGTAAGTCTTTGATGGTGGCACAAATTGCTTCAGTTCCTCCTGGGATGCAATACTTTTTTTGACTGTCTTCCCTGGCTGAGGCTTCCATTTAGCCTCTCCTTCACAGGTCAGGGAACCAAAATGAGAATTCTGCCAACTTCTAAGTATATCTATCCCAGTTATGCATTGTGAAACCAGGGAACTGACTACCGGATGAATTGGGGGCTGAACTGTATTTTGGCCAAAACTCCATCAATCACCCAACCTCTATAAGCCCCTACTTTAACTGGAAGGTCACAACATTTCTTGGGAGCTCCCAGAATCAGCATCAATTCAGAGCCAGTATCCAGTAGACCCTGAAAAGCCTGATCATTTTCTTTCCCCCAGCAAAGAGTTATCCTTTTTAAAGGCTATAGGTCTCTCTGGGGGATGATTGGAGAAAGGCTAACAGTAAAACTTTTATGTATTTTATCAAGCTCCTTCCTCAGGAGAACCTGACTGTCCCTTCTTTCAAGGCGACCTGCGTCTGCAAACTGGTTCATAAGCTGAGATTCTCTTTTGCCGCGATCCAATGTCACCTATCTTTCATTGGTTTGAATTTTTTTTTGTTTACTCGTACAGCTGAAACAAAGATGCAGTAGGCACTGGAGACACCAATTTGACTAGCCAGTACCAAATGTGCATATAAGTCAGGCCGCCATAAAAATCATTTTACCTGTGCTGCCCACCACAGGCTTCGCTGTTGTCAACATTGTTTGGTCTATGCTGCTCATTACAGTAACGACAACCACCATGCCCTTGGCAATTCAGTACTGCCACCTGGCACTTGCTACTTCCAGCCCCAATTAAACCCACTGCACTTAATTCATCCAACTGAGCATAGCATCTCCAACTCTAAGCTAGGGAAAGGGCACCAAAACTCAAACTGCTGGTACCCCTCACCATTTTGCTGTCTGACAGGATTGGTGAAGGGCGTGTCTTCTGGGTCTTCCCATTGTGGAGGTCTTCCCATTGTGGAGGGTTAGGTTTTACATGGAGTACCCTCTCTAGCTTGCTTCTTCCCTAATCCTTAAAATCCCTTCATCAGCTAAGTCAAGGAATACCAGGCATCTCCAATTCCTTCTCAGTCAGTCTTCTTTCGACAAATGCTTCAGTCAACCATTCAGATTTCAACACCATTCGTAACTGAACAAGCGTCCATACTAAAGATAAAATCTTCACTCTGTGGGTTCAGATCAGTAAACCCAGCGTGATCCAGTCTCACGCTCCTTCCACCATTATCCCACACCCTTAAAATCCATTACCATGCATATTCCCCAGACTTCCGCTTGAACAAATTAGCAAACCCGTTAAGTTCTTTAGTAGTCTATGTGGTGTACCTCCTTGCGGCCTACACTTCCTATCTCTCCTCTAGGGGTCTGCTTAGCCTTAAGTCTGGTTATAGGTCTAGGAGTAACACTGGTGGGCCCTGAGGAACATCGGCATTGTCTTGTCTGTCATCTCCTTCAGTGACAGTCACTGCTGACTTAGCAGTCAAGGAAGGATCAAAGGTGAAAAAGGCAATATTTCAGGGGCTGGGCATATGAGTACAATAACGGCTGAGGGTGGAGAAACTCCTTCCTAAGATAAGCCTTTGAGAATTTGAGGGTTCAAAGTTCTCAGCTTCCTTAGGAGCCACCCACACATCTCCACCCCAAGTTACAGATCCCGTTCTTCACCAGTTAATGCCCTTACTTTAACTACCAACACCCTCCAACTCAACTCCCTCCAAAACTGCAGCTGGAATTTTCACTGTTATTCAGCCAACCTTATAATGAGGGCTTTGGTTTGACTTTGCACAACTTGCACTCCATGGCTACTAGAAAGATTCTCTTTGGGGGAAACACTTAGAGACCTTTAGGTTGCTTGCGTGTACTCAGGGCTGGTCGGTTTTTATCACCAAGTTCATTGCTGTCTTTCACTGTATCCCAAGATGCTAGAAGTTGGTTGGTTAAACCATGGGGCTCATTCTTTTCCTTTGTCAGTTTATCCAGGGATGCCAGGAGCAAAGCACCATCATTTTCCTTATTTTTCCACGAAATGTCAAAAGTTTTATATACACAGTCACCAAATCTGTTGCTTCTCACAGTGGGTGAATCAGGATGATTGAATGCATGTTTCTCCTTAAGTCTGTAAAATAGTTTGCACCATGGGCTTTTGCTATTCTCCCAGTTTCTAGGTAGTGTTGGCAAATTGGAAAACCTATTCCAGATACTTGAAAAATTCATCTTTATATGTCTGTTGCTCTGGAATCCCTTCTGGCATCAAAATCTGTATTAGTCAGAGTTCTCCAGAGGATCAGAACCAACAGAATGAATCTATGGCTTCTCAGTTGTGGTCCAGCTACTCCAACAATGGCTGTCTACCAATGGAAAGCCCAAGAATCCAGCAGCTGTTCAGTCCAGGGGGCTGAATGTCTCAGCTGGTCTTCAGTATATGCCAAGATCCTGATTGAAGCGGGTCTAATACCAGTGAAGGAATGGACTGGCCAGTGAGAACGAGGCAAACAGGCAAAACAGAAAAAGCTTCCTTCTTCCATGCCCTTTATATAGGCTGCCAGAAGAAGGTGTGTCCTAGGTTGAAGGTGACTCGTCCCACCTTTAAAGGTCTGGATTAAAGCAGGCGTGTGTGTGTGTGTGTGTGTGTGTGTGTGTGTGTGTGTGTGTGTGTGTGTTCAGGCTGACAACCACCTCTACCTCTGAGGTGACCTCCTGACCTGTCACCATGCTTCCATATTTTGCAGCCCTGGCCTGCTCTCTGTTCTCTCAGATGTTCTCTGCCCAGGGCTTCTGGCAACATCACCTCTGCCTCCATGCATCACCTGCTGCTCCTCACACACCTGCCACAGGGGAATGTCGCTCTTCTGAGGACACCCACCATGACCACCATGTAAATCTGGTTTCTAGGTTGTTCCCAAGCACCTCTGTTTTCTTCCTTTGGGTCACGGGCCACAAACGGGGGTGCTATGCTTGCCTGTGGCTTTGTCTGTTTACTGTGTCCCCCAAAACTGGGAATAGAGCTGAACTTGTCTCCTACTTACTTTCTGCCCACAGAACTGTATCTGGATAGTAGAGAATGCTCAGTGAATCTATAGGGCCAGCCAGTCGTTTCTGTGCCTCAGTTTCCTGGCCAGTAAAATGAGTGCTACCTCTGGGCGGGTGTCACAAGGAGGAAGCTGTGAGGACCCGCAGGACGACCTTTCCTCTCCTTGTTCCCAAGTTAAACAAAGGACATTTCTGTCCCTGTGACTGAACAGTGAGTGATGAAGAGCCGCTCGCCATTAGCCACAAGGGAGGAAGCATTTCAAACCTGGCTTTCTTTTCTTGGTTCTGACTCGTCTACGAATCTTGATCTCATCTTTGAAGCCCTGACCTCGAGGGAGTAGAACTTGGATTTGGACATGTTCCAAGACTTCCTCTTACTGACTATGTTATTTTGAGATTACTGTTTTGCAAATTTTAGACCTTGGAGGCTGCTCGGGAGTATAAAAATAAGATGTCAAAACAGTTTACCTATGATGTTCACCGTACTATCCACTTCATTTTTTATAGCTGAAGTCAGGACCGCATACTCAGGAGAAAGGTCACTTACTCCATTACTAAGCCCCAAAGATGACTCAACTGGTTCTTGCTAGGAAGAAGAAAAGAAAAAAGAATTGAGAACACTTCCTTTCCCTCCCTCTTCTTAGCTTCCATTGTCCCCCTGTCTAATTTGTTGAATCCTGGGGTTTGTCATTCACGCCATGTCCCAAATGCATCCCCTGCCTCTCTAAATTAGCCTGACATTAAAGATGCTAGCTATTCGGTTTCTTTCATTTTCCTTCAAGGAAATGCTCTCAGCACATCTGGCTTGCCTTCAGGAAATACCTGCAGCTGCACAGGATAGCTCTGTGGTTGAGCAGAGCAGCGGCTCTCTCATGCAAGTCCTGGACTGCTCGGGACCCAAGCCTCCCTCCCCTGAGGGAAGATGCAGAGGAACCAACTCCCCGGATTCTCTCGGAGGGAGAAGCCATTTCCCTGCTTCTGCCATCACTCTGCCTCCGTGATTAGCCAGTGGCAGGAGCCCAGAGAAAGGTGGACAGCATCCAGGGTCACTCCGTGGTGGCTACAGCCACTCGAGCACCCTGTACTGGTGGTCCAATGGTAACGTGGGCCACAACCTCAGCTGAAGCCTCCTCTCACTGGTCATACCAGACAGGTAACCAACCCCACCTCCACAGCATCACATAAATGTCCTTATGCCTAAACACCCACCCAGCCCGAAAAGCTACATCGTGACACTGGCGAAAGCGGAAGACATTCTTTCCCTGTTTGAACCCTGCATTTCTTCTTCATTCACGTGTACTTGAACTTCTTCCCCTCTGTGAGAGTATCAGTCAATCAAGGAAAATCAGTCCTTGTGACTCTCAGACCTTCGATGAGAATACATCCTTCTGAAAAGACTACATTTGTTTAAATGATAGCAATAAGCCCCACCCCAAAAAAAAAGCCACATTAAGGCAACTCCTGAGGAATCCAAAATGGAAGGAGAGGCTGGAGGAGGAGAATGAGACAGGGCTGCAAGCAGAGGAGGATTGTGGGAGTGGTGACGTCGGGAGTACTTGGCATTCCAAGGCCTATGAGCCATTCTTAGCAACTGGTCACACCGGGAATCAAGATCAAATTCCACACAGTCTCCATGATCCTCTGGCAAACTCCTATGACTACCATGGTTTGAAAGGCTTCACCTTGATGTTCAACTCAGCTTGAGAAAAACAAAACAAAACAAACTCACTGTGGTAGGATTTACCAGCTCTGCCAAAGGCCAGCTATCCAGAAGGGCCCAGGGCAGGCCCACTGAGCAGAAATTTCAGTCCTTTCTCCCTCCGCATCTTGTATTTCTCCTTGTTAATAAGTTCCAATAAAAGACTTGTCCTTTTGGGGAGAGTGGGGAAAGGCCTTTCTGGTTTTCCTTCCTTTATAGAACATCTGAACTAACTCTGAATGAAGCCCCCAGAGGACAAGAGGAGCAGGAGTCAGACCAAGCCTGGATCCTTGGCTTCTCACTAGTTTGCAGGCTGACTTTAACCCTGCAATCCCTTAAGGCACTGCAGACATCTGTGTGCTGAGAACAGTAACAAATACCACACCACGGAGTAAAGTGAGGTTTAAATGAGATGAATAGAGACTTCATTTCCTCAATTCCTCCCCAAGGAACTAAGTACAGGTCTCTGAAGAAAAGACAGGAAGAACTGCTTCTGTATGATCTTCTTTTGTTTCCTTAAAAAAGATTATTCTATTTGTAGATTTCATACCAAAGTAATAAAACAGTCAGGTTTGCATTATTCAAAAACTGAATTATTCTGACTTTGCAACAGGGACCTCTAAGTGTTTCACATGATCTACAGTTTAACTGGTGGCAAGTGATACTTTTGTCACTTCTTGTGAGAGAAAATTATGACTCACTAAATTAATTATCCAAGATCACGCTCCATTTAGCCTGGTGAGATGAAGAAGCTGAGCTAAGCCTTTGCTTGTGTAGGATGTTCAAATGCACAGACAGCCTCTGCCTTCTGCACTCACCCCGAGGAAGACCAAGATGGATTGGGGTGGAACAGAGATGAATCAGGGTGGAGCAGAGATGGATCAGGGTGGAACAGAGATGGATCAGGGTGAAACAGAGACAGATGGGGTGGACCCCTGCTCCTCTCTGCCTACCTGGTGTCCTGCCCGAGGCAGAACTTTCAGCCATTGGCTACTGAGAGGCTACTTGGAACTTGCCTTACTCCTCCTCCCACCGCTCTGGGCCAACTCTCATTGCTACTGTCCCTCCAGAGGGACAAGATGGTAACATGAGCACAGCACAATGGGCTTTTCAGCTCCCTGGCAAGTGGAACAAATGATCCCAAGAGAGACGTTTCTTCAAGAACTCAATCAAAAGTTTTAAAACCATTAGAAATGGGCTATCAGAAGCTGGACTGGGCCAGCAAGATGGCTCGGCAGATACAGACATTAGCTGCCGAGCCCGAGGACCCGAGTTCAGACCCATGTGGTAGGAGAGACACACTTCCCAAGCTTGTTCTCTGACCTCCGCTGAACACTGTGCACGTGTGGACATGCGCATGTGCCCAGACGCAAAAATAAATAATAAATAGCATGATACAAAGATGTTTTAAACAACCTAAATTACATTATAAACCCAAGGATTCCAAACTGTGAAAAGAG
The DNA here is from genome assembly GCA_028555095.1 of Dicrostonyx torquatus. NCBI lineage: Eukaryota > Metazoa > Chordata > Mammalia > Rodentia > Cricetidae > Dicrostonyx > Dicrostonyx torquatus. The sequence goes on along the minus strand of JAQHUG010000190.1, from coordinate 3,305,753 downwards.
GTGATGGTCCTCTATGAGCATGCACAGAGACAGTGTAAGTGACGGATGGCCTATCCTGGTCACCTCTAAAGGCCCACTTCTGCCTGGTCTCAACAATACCTCACTCTAGCCCAGGGAGTGCTGAGCCTCCTGTTAGACAGAGGCTCTTGTACAAATTAATGCCTGTAGCTACCTTGGTTTCTAAGTCTCTTGCTTCATGCCAGCAAAACCAAACAAACAAACTGTGCTTGGGCAGATTTCCTCCATGGTGCATTAGCCCTGCCAAATGTCTAAGCTCAAAGACATCTTCTGTGATTACAGAACCTAAGGCCTAGTGCAGAGCTTAATGGATTTTTAAGCAAAGGGAAACTGGCGCAATGGAGAGCTTTAAGGGCGCGTGGTGGCCATGCTTACAACTGTGAAACCTTTGGTTGGTCTCCCGCTTGGCTTGCTAGATGGGCTCAGAGTGGACCTCAGATAAAGCAGCAGACGAGCTGAGGCTGAAGCATCTTACTCTTCCCTCTGCTCCAAGCCACTTCTGCCTCTGCCCTGTGCTTTATCTAGATCTACCCTTCCAGGGCCCAATGGAACAGCCATAAGAATAGTTCCCACCCTGATCCACCTCCTATCCCAAAATGCTCTCTTAACGTCTATTCGAGGACATCAAGTCTAAGGGCATCTTAGGGATCTGTTACAAAAGGTCCAGGCTGAGCTTCATAATGAAGGCAGGGAACTGAGCCTGGGAGGCTGCAGAGGCTCCACCACAGCAGTCCCAGCACCAGAGAACAAAAATTGCTGTATGCCTCCAGTCCACCTTGCCTTTCCTTCCCTGGGGCAAGACCATCTCTACTTGACTCTTCCCTACCTCTCACTGCCCATTCCCTTTTATCCTTGGCTCACCCTTCACTTCCTTTTCTTTCCTGTCCTCTCTGAGAATTTCTGTTTTAGAGAAGGACCGCTCTCAAGGCTTCCAACATTGTTCTGAGTGAATGTTCACTCCTTTGAATCTCATTCAGCTGAAGTTTGCTCGTCTGGGCGCTCTCTCATTTCACCCACAAATAAGCTCCAGGCAGGCCTAGAATCCACTCCTGTCTTTACTGGTCATATCCAGAAGAAATGTCCCCTCCTCTCCACCACTATCTCTGTCTACACTTGCTAGAGTTTGTCGTTCTCTTCCTCCTACCATGAACCACCATTAAATATAAACTCCACTGGGTTCCAAAACTTTGCCCAAGTAGTTTATTTCCTGAAGTTACCCATAGAAGTGTGAACAAGAATTTCTGGTAAATTGTGTCTGGAGAGACTGATCCATTGAATAACTTTAGTAATATAAGAACATTGGAATGTTGCTGGTCCAGGACCAATTAACTTGGCATGAGCTAGCTTTAGCCTCCACAATAGGCATCCTTGACCCCTTGTGTCAGAACTAACATCGTGGGACTAGTCAATAAAACTTTTAAAAATATATTAACATAGCAGTCTACTACTGTGCACCAACTCTAAACTAAGAATGCCATCGAGGGCCTGGGGAGATGGCTCAGTGGTTAAGAGCTGGTCTTTTAGAGAACCCAGGTTCAACTCCCAGCACCCACAGGGCAGCTCACAACTGTCTGTAACTCCAGTTCCAGGGTATCCAACACCCTCATATGGACATACATGCAGGCAAAATCACAAATGCACATGAAATAAAAATAAACAATTAAAAGAATGCCATCAGATAAAAGACCTATGGGAAAGCTCCCCCATCTCTCTGTAAGCATCTCTCTGATGGACCCTTCAGTGTATTTTAAACTTGATTGTGATTTTCTTGATTCTATAAGTCTATAAATCTTCATGGAACTGCTTCCACATTGGAACATAGAATTTGGAGTGACCTAAATCTATGTCACTCAGATTTAGCTCTAGATAAAGCTATCTAGAAGGAAGCTCTCGTTTCAGGGTGCATAGAGGCAATTTGGCTCACCAGAAGGGGAAGGGGAGGACCAGAGATGCTCCCAGCCTGCTCCATCCTCCCAGCCTGCTTTATCCAGAGCAGCTCACAGTTTCAAACCTGAAGAGCTTTCCCAAGCAACAAGGGGCTGCTGCAGGAACAGCTCCCTCAGGCAGCCACTGACCTATCAAACTGGGACCGCACAGTCTGAAGCCAACTCTGGTCTCAGATGCAGTAAACAGTTCTGTGAGGAAGTTCTGAGGAACTGGTCTACCTTTCTGTGACTTCTACCCACAAGTCTGCACTCAGAACTAACATAAACCAGTGACTTTCACCAAATGACGTTAGGCCCCTGCCTATTCTGTTTCCATAGAAATGCTGATGTTTTGATCTAGAAATGCTTGTGTTTAACGCCAAAAACAACCCCCGAGGGCAGGAAGCACCCATTCTGCCTTACCTGTGTGTCTTTATTTCCCATTGTTCTCCACACAAAACCCACTCAAATTAAGCCCTTTCCATATTCACTCAGAGAAAACTAAGTAACTCTAAACTCCAGACTTTCATTCACGGATGGTCCTGGGACTAGGGAATAAGGACCATCTGATCTGGGCCTCATTTCCCTCCTCAAGGTCTGGCTCAGGTTCTGTGGTTTCCAAAAGGCTGAGGCACGAGTTCACTGACTCTGTGAAGCTATGACATCTTGGGAAAATGGCTCATCTCTGTGCCTGCACTTCCTTAACAAGGAAAAGGAAGAAAATCTGACCATCGTAGCTGGAAAAGGTAATGAAATCATCTAGAGGAACTAAAAATTGTCAGCACCTGCCATTCTACCCACTTCTAGCCTTACTGTTCTTGGTCTTGCCTAAATCCCACAGAGCAATCTGTTTCATGATATTTTTTGAAAAACAGACATTTGCTGTCTAGGACTGCTCACTGATGTTTCTCTTATTCTAACTTTTGTCGGTAGACAGGTAGGTAGCCCCATGTAGGCCAAGTTTATTCCCATGACGCATGGCTCACTAAGCACAGGATACACTCTCAGACTTAGAGTGGTGGCAATGAAGGTGTCTCAAATAGACAACCTTACAAAATGCAACCGAAGCCCAGAAGAGGATGGGTCAGTGGTGGGCAGGACCACGCTGTGACCAGATGTTCATGCTCTCTGCCCCCTATCTGAACTTTAAATGCCTTTCAGAACCCTGAAGATGGACTTGAGGGGTTCACTGGATCTTTTTGTTCTTCTTCCCAGTGTGGTCATATGTGAAAACAAATAAACAAACAAAACCCCCTCTATTTTCAAATTTCTATTATTTGGCTCTTTTAATTGGTTTATTAAGGATAGAAGACCAAACATGGCTTAGAGAAACAGGCTGTGACCCCAAAGTTCAATATAATAAGGTGGTCTAATGAGTTATTAGGACTGTGTGAAATCTCATTGGGAGACGTTTCCCCCTTGGATGGGGCCTTTTCCTTCTCCCAGCATGAGATTTCTGGGAAACATCCCATTTCTTTGGGGTTCATTGTTTTAAGAATCTAACAGCCTCTTCAGAATAGCAGAATAGCTTCACCTCTGCCAGGCCAGCTACAAGCCACCAGTTTGTTTTAACTCCTCAATCTGGAGGTGTTTTTGCCTGAATGAAGAAACAGAATGTGAACAGGAATGAAGGGTAGAACATATTTATTTAGTTTCATGTATTCATATAACATACGAATGCATACGCCATAGATATGTAGGTATGTATCCATAAGAAGCACTTCGTTTTCTAACTCTTTGACTTTGGAAAGAACTGGCAGAAGCAACTTCATCTTACTTTGAGAAAGGGGCTTATCCCCAGACTTAGCATCCTCCTGCTTCTGCTCTGTAAAAGCAGAATGACAAGAAAATACTATCCCACCTAGTGTGACCCCGTTTTAACCCTGACAAAGTCTCCCTTTATCTCCACTTCCACTAATCCACAAATCCTGGAGAAACTGTTTTGAGGGGCAACAAAGAGCAGACAGTGAACATGTCTGCCGCCTAGGGGAAAACTTCCAGTACCTGGCTAGCGAGCCCTAAATGTTGTTTGCTAATTAAAACTCTAGCTTGCACCGAAGCTGGGGAAGCGCTTGCTACAACCACTGTAAGCAGCTGCAGTCCTAGGAACATACCAGCAATTTTCTCAGTAGGCGTCTAGCTGGGCAAGCCACTCACACATTTGCATACAACTGAAGAATTCTGCGTAGGTATTTTCTTAGTTTTGTTGTTGTTTTGTCAGGGATTGTTTTACTTTTTGAGACAGGATCTTGCGTAGCACAGGCTGGCCTCAAGCTTGCTATGTGGCTGAGGCTTACCTTAAAACTCCGGGTCCTTCTACTTCTACCTCCCCAGTTCAAGGATTATAGGCATACACCACCAACCTGGCTCAGTTTATATATTTTGAATTGCAACAAAAAAAGATTCAACTATTAATAATTTATTAAAGAAAAGCTTCTGACTATATGATCCCAGAGCAATCATGGAATCAACTTTGCGAACATTCTGCGGGTACCCTAAGTCAAGCAATGTCTTTAGCAACTATGAGCCCCAGAATTGGGGAAGCCTGATTCATGTTCTACCTTAATACCACAAGACATGTAAAAAAAGGTCTACATCCAAAGGTTAGGCCACACTGTGATTCATCAGCCCTCTGCTGAAGGAACAACGTCCCTTGAGGAACACAGTGTTAATCAAGATTTTGTAACACTCGCTGCTAAGCGGGAGCTTCACCCACTGGTTGCCCCCAAAGCCTCTCAGCTCTTGGATCAATATGGTGGCTGAGTCCCGCCCAAGGCTGTGCCTTCCCCAGCCTCACAAAAGACAAGCCCCACAAGGCTGATGTAACCAAAAGTACCCCTTACTTATGAGAACTCCACACACCATCCTCCTCAGGATTCACACTTTCTCCCATTTCCACAGTCCTGAAATATTACATCTTAGACTTGACTGGGCCCCAGTTTCACAGGAAGCAGCATAATGAGCTACCATATATTCTTTGATATTTGATATCAAATGGAATATAGTGGTGACATGTGGGCAAAATATACTGAAAAGTAGATGTTATTCCACTGTCATTTTTCAAACTACAATTATGAAATGAAATCTGTACCCTAATATAAAGCCCCTGACTCCCATCAAACATATTTTGTTTATGCTTACTCAATAAATGTTTGTGTAGGCACTCAATTATCAATAGGAATTATTTGTTCTATGTGCTAGTCACTCAATGCTGTGAAAACAGTAAATATGATACAATCACACCTAAGACTGCAGCGAATTCTTCAAACTATGTTTTTGTGGGGAGAAAAAAAGTTAAATCTTGTTCTCTTACTGAACAAGGATGCTCAAAATGTAGGCTTAAAGAAATAGCACAATGGAAAGCAATATGACTAATAACTAGTTTTATATAAAAAGAGATACAGGAAAACACCATAGAGTAAAAATAAAACCACTCAAGCTGGTTGCGGTGAATTGCTGTGCAATTCACAGTGTGCCTCGGCTACACAGTGAGAACATCTCTCAAAGAAAACAAAGAAAAATCCTTAAGAAAAAAACCACCCATGGTTCTCTTATCAATTTCCTTTTCTTTTCTTATTACATGATCCAGGACAGCCTCATCCTCAAGATCTCCCTGTCTTAGCCTCTTGAATTCAAGGATTATAGATGTGTGCTCCCTACCATACCCTTTAATATGGTCTTAATTATGAGAGGCTGTAATGATATTCCTGAGATAACTGGAGCCCTGAGCATTGCCTCGATATTTAATAATACTGAGGAATCACTGCCAAATACATCAGCTAAAATGATTTACTTCTAAAGATATTTAGTAACATATTTATGGAAGAAACAACATATTTGAAATTTGCTTCAAAATATTTTGACAACTATCAAAAGTTGTTTCTATAAGTCAAAGTGGGACAAATATCTGCGATGTCATACTGACAGTCAGGAAAAAGATGGAGGCACTGATAAAATAAATATGGTCAGGAGTTGATTAATACTAAAATTAGAGCGGTGGTCTAGTGTAAATTTCACACAACTGCCCTTAACTCCAGGTCCAAGGGATCTGAGCCCTTCTCTGGCCTCTGTAGGTACCTGACATTTACATGGTGCACAGACATACAGGCAGGCAGCCTATACACGTTAAAAAATAAATCTAATAGCAGTCAACCATATGTATGCCACAATTCTACACCTAATATTCAACCAACCACTGGTCTATACTAAACATATATAGACTTCTTTTCTTGTTATTGCTCCCTAAATGATACAACACAACTTTTATATAATATTAGGCATTAAAAGTAACTAAGGGGTAGTTTAAAGTACATGGAGATATGGACAGTTTCTATGAAAACAGTACTACATGATTTCCCATGAGGATCCCTTGCAGGGGAGGGGACTCCTGGGGACCAGGCCCCAATGATAGCACAGGATGTTGTCCCTTCCCAAACTCAATGACATACCTAAATTAAAGTCACTTTGTGATTTTGCTTACTTTTTTTTAATTGTAAATCAGAATGTTCCACACCTTCAAGCTCATATATAAGGAACCATGGGACCCTACACACAAGCCACTCAACTCTTATCCAATAGTCCCTTCCCCTACACACAGAAGACAGTGACCTGACACCACCTCCTGGATGGTCCCTGGGTCTCTAACTGTACTGTCTGCCCCTTTCTTAGCAACCAATGGGCTTCCTCAGCCAGGCATGGGACCTGACATCTCTCTCCCTATTTAACAAGGGCTACACCGTCTATGTATTAAGAGAATTGGAATGTGGGGGTGGTTACACCACCTAGTCAACTAAAGACCTCAAGCACCAGATCCATCCCCATAGAGAACTAAGGACTGACCCAACCATGGAATAGAGAAGAACCACGAGACTCACACTGCTAGAGTGTCTGAACTACTGTGTTCTCAAGCTCATAGCTTAAGACAGAACAGACAGAAAGACAGCTAACACTTCTTAATAGAAATACAGATGAATTACTATAGTTTTCAAATGTATTTCATAGCCTGAAGACCCATTTCACAGTATTAGACGTAAGTTGGTCGTTGGAGCTTGGTTGGAGCTGAGTGACAGGCTAAAGGCTAAGAGGGGAGCGATAGTCCGGCTCTGTGAATCTGTTCGTCTTTTGCGCTTTTCTCTGGAACACTGGAGTAAGCCAAGCATATGTGTACTTGTGTCTGCAAGTGATGCATGCAGAGGAGGAACTATAAATAGCACATACAACACAATAGGAAGAGGAGAAAGAGCAGAGCCTCCACAAAGGTCCTGTTACTCGCTTTGATGAGACAGAATATGAATCATTAACACACGGCCCCAACATGGGCTTTCTAAGCAACCAAAGATTACCTTGATGTGCTTAACTCGCTCTTCTTTTTCCGTCTTTGGTTTCTTTCCTGTGGCAACAAAAAGGGAGTTCTGGATCAACTCAGGAAGGACAAAGAAAGGTGGGCTTTCCCACATTAAATTCCTCCTGAAACCCACTGCCTCAGCTGTACACGATCAAAATCACAAACGGATCTTTTGGCCTTCGGTGCCTTGAAAGTCATTTTTCCAAGGCAAGTAAAACGGAATTATCACCTCTCGAGTGAACAAGTATTCTACCCTTCAAAGTGACTACAGAGGCAGAAATGAAGAGACTTGGGCACCGTGGCCTACAGTGAGGGCTCATTTATTTAGTCAGTAAAGAGCTTTACCTTTCTTAGAAGGTCGTTCAGATAAGGGCAACATCCGGTACACTCTGAAGGCATTGTTTCCTTTCTTTATACTTCTATCTTTCACTTCTTCGATATCAGGCAAGGAATTCATGGCACATCGAAAATTTGCTTTCCATGTTTTTGGATCAGGTTTATCTACTCCTGGCTGATGCTTTCCTAGCAAAATAGCCAAAGACAAAGAAAAAGAGGGGGGGACATTAACACAGGCAAAAAAGTCTAAAGCGATATACACAGAGAGAGAGCCAGAGCCAGAGAGCAGAAAGCCTCTGTCCCAGACGACTAACAATCTTGCTTTGCTGTACTTTCTAAAGTACAGGCATTTTATTTGAAAAACTTGGACACCAGAGCCCACACTGGGACAAGCTGGTCTCTCAGGTTCTACCGTACAGTTTGGGGGAAAGGAAAATGGAAGAAGGAAGAATCAACCAATATGGAAGACTAGAAAGACAACAAGCAGAATTAACTAGCTTCAAATATTATTATGCACAAAGACCACTTCTAAAGAAAGCTCCCTACAGAAATTTTGTAAAAAATGAATATATTGTTGTACGTTAGTAGGGTTAAAGTTCCCCTCGTAATGTTTAAGAACTTATAAGAATACCACACCAATGAGAAATTGAAGGACTGAGAGCCCCAAGGATGGGTGGGACATCACTGTTAAGTGACGTCGTCAATCCTCCTCATACATCCCTAAATGGACCTGGGGATAAGTCAAGGACTTCAGAGCTCTCTTCATGAGGTCATAACCAGGAGATTTGTGCAACGAAAGCAAATTCAACAACGTGTAAACAAACAAGGCAACAGTTGATACCTGTATGGATCGCCCAGTTTCTGAAGAGCGGCGCATCTTTTTCCACGTCCCACCCGTGTCTAGCTGCATGCATCCAGGGGATCTGGAAAATCTTCTTTTCCTGAAATGAGGCGGGGGAGAAAAGTTAAGTAAAAACTGAAGTTGTGGGGTTTGGCTGAGGACAGCATGGGCTCCTGGAGTTCTAGTGCTAAATTCCACAACTTAGTAAGACTGAGTATGTGAGGGTATGTAGCGGGGCCGACCATAAAACAAGCCCATGGTCTGGGAAGATGGCTCGGTCACTCACATGCTTGCCATGCAAACATGAAGACCCAAGTTCAAGTGCCCACATAAAAAGTCGGGTGTGGTATGCGCCTATGTCTTGGTTAGGGTTACTATTTCCATGAGGAAAGGTGGCGTGTGCCTATGTCTTGGTTAGGGTTACTATTTCCATGAGGAAAGGTGGTGTGTGCCTATGTCTTGGTTAGGGTTACTATTTCTATGAGGAAAGGTGGTGTGTGCCTATGTCTTGGTTAGGGTTATTGTTTCCATGAGGAAAGGTGGTGTGCGCCTATGTCTTGGCTAGGGTTATTGTTTCCGTGACGAAAGGTGGTATGTGCCTATGTCTTGGTTAGAGTTACTATTTCCATGAGGAAAGAGGTTTTTTGCCTCATGCTTCCACGGCAAGTTTCATCACTGAAGGAACTCAGGACAGAAACTCAAGTAGGGCGGGACCCTGGATACAGGAGCTGATGCAGAGGTCATTGGCTTGTTCCCATGGCTTGCTCACCCTGTGGTTTTTTTTTTTTAAAGAATTCAGGACCACTAGCCTAGGGATAGCACCACCTACAACGGTCTGGGCTCTCCCCCATCAATCTCTAATAGATAAAATGCCCTACAGGCCTGCCTACAGTCAGATCTTATGAGTACGTTTCCTTAATCAATGTCCCCTCCTCTCAGATGACTTTTAGCTTGTGTCAAGTTGACATTAATCTATCCAGCACTGCCTATAATCCTAAAGCTGGGGAAATAGAGAAAGAAGATCCCTGAAGCATGCTGGCTGATCACTCTTCCTCAATCAGTAGGCCCCAGGTTCACTGAGAGACACTGCCTCAAACAATAAGGTGGAGAGCCTTTAAGGAGGACATCCAACATCATACATGCACAATGGCAAGCACATGAGCATGTACACATCCAAACATGCAACACATATACACATGCAATTTGAAGAAAACTTAAAAAGAAAACCCACTGACCCACTGGGTCCTTAATTCTGACAATCTACGCAGGAGGCAATTCAGAGTCTTGCTCAGCCTAACAGAACAGGAGTGTACTGTAAGATCAGAGGTGAAGATTTATGCTACGATGTTGTGTCCCATGCTTTATTTCTCTTCCTGGTCATACAGCCACACATAACCCAGTCACTGGCTGGAACTTCTAGTATGAACGCTATTATTTCTTCTTGTGCTGCTAAAGAAATGTCTAGCGTATTGGAGACCACTGCCACAGAAAACAAGTGTCATCAGTTTTGTATGGGTATTTCTCAAACATGGGGCACGTGTGTGTGCGTGTGTGTGTGTGTGTGTGTGTGTGTGTGTGTATGTGTGCGCGCGCGCGTGTGTGTGTGCTGTTTTAGTCCCTCTGGGTCTAATTTCTTGGATACAAGGGCAGGAAACACAAAGCTGTCCAGTCTGTGAGGTCATTCAAAGGGCAACAAACCTTATACTAGATTCTGTCTTTCTTACCTCCCGAACACAACTCACAACTGCTTAAACCAAACCCAGCAATCACGTGCTCAGAAACTAACACTCTAGTTTTATATTCACAGTAAAACCTCATGTGTGAAACTGCCCCTGTGCCCTGCACCTCTGACAATCCATGTCCACGTGGGTAGGCCCTCCTTCCGCCACCTCTGTGCCCTGCACATCTGATGATGTATGTCCATGTGAGGCTCACTTTTGTTTCTTGCAATTGACCAAGGGACTAAGTAGATGCCTCTAATTTCTGTTTTACAAGTGAAGAAACCAAAGAAAGGAATTCAACTATTTTGTCAAGGAACTTTTGGTTCACTCTATCTACCTAAATTCAGAGCCATAGTAGTGTGATCCCTTATCAATCCACACATTGTCTCTCGCCCTCTAGATGTAGATTCTCTGCTCTGCTGTCTTAAATTCTGTGAAATGCAGTGGGGTTGGGAGGGCGGTAAGGTGGAGAGGTGTGTTCTGTTTGTTTGTTTGTTTGTTTAAAGCTTTGGGGCAGTTCTGATCATTGCTAAGTACCAGGGATCCCTCCCTGCACCACACAACAGGGGAGAAAAAGGAAGAGCAGTAGGGGGTTTCCACCGCAGGATCTCACACAGTGAAATCTAGAAAAGGGCCCGGCCGTCTCAAGGAGACCTCTACATGGAACCACGCACAGAGACTGAACTGGCAATATTTTGAAATGCTGGAGAGTTTCCAACACTGCTATTAGAGGGGAAAATCTACTGTATTTATAACAGTCCGTTAATAAAGAAGAACTGAAAGCAACGGGCATTTTCATGAACTCTGCATTGTTCAATGTGTGGCAGCCACAGGTGGGCCAAGCAGCAGGGAGGTCAGAAGGGTGAGTGGAATTTTAATGTTTTCATGTGTGTGAAAATCAGAGAGCAAAACAGCTTGATGCTGTTTTTGGTGTCCTTGTGAAAATGAATACAAATTAAAAAGAAATTGATTTCATGGAAATGTCTTCCCTGTTGGCTAGATTTCAAAATCCTCAAAGGCACTGTGAGGGTGCTGGGGGAGAAAACGCATCGATGGTATTAAACTCTCAATGGTTCAGCACTGGATTCTGCATGCAGAGTAATGCAGCCGGGCAAGATGTATGCACTGGTGCCACAGTGGCATGGTCGCTAGTAACCAACTACTTTCTGCTCATATTCAAGGTCTGCTCCACAGGCGGGAATTTGTGCCTGGTATTGTAAACTTGTTCAAAATCCCATGACATGTTGTCAATCTGCCTTCTAAATGTTTTTGTTTAAAGCCACAGAATAGTGTTGTTCTCAGCCTTAGCTGGAGAAGTTTCTTTTTGCAGTGGGGAGCATCTCATGCAGGCTTGGAACCAGGCAAAGTGCGGAGAATAAGTGAGTACTGAGTGTTCGGCCTTAGATGGGACGTCTTCTCAGTCTCCTCCAGACTCAGGGATCATCACACAAGGAGGAACCACTGCACTTAGGGACCAGCAGCAGCAGCTATGGTCAAAATGTAGACAGAAAGGGAGATGGGCCACCAAAGTCTCCGAGGAGATACACTGTCAGCTGAAGGCTGATCAGGGAGGGAGGGTGTGGCTGCTAAGACTCTGCTCATGCTATGGCTGCTGGCCCCGTGCCTGTGCCCATGGAGGAGGAATTAATAGAGGCGGTATATCTGGGAAAGGTCTAGAAGGAGTGGGAAGGGAGTTGGAGATGGATATGGTCAAAGTATATCGTTTACATATATGAAGCTGTCAACGAATAAATACAAAGTATTCTTTTAAAAAGATTCAAGATATTTTTCCTGGAATTTGCCCCTATAATTTCAAGCTTCTCTCTTGAAAACACAGACTCTGAAGAATATGTTGTGGTTTTTTTCCTAGAAGAAAAGAGTTCTGATGTAACACAACCTGAATTCTAGTCCACAAGACACCAAGTAGCATCTTCTCAAGCACTGTATGCATGTGCATGCGCACACACACATTTGTGTGCACACAAACACACATTTGTGAGCACACACATACATTTGCATGCACACAGACACACAAGAAGAACCCAGACACAAAGGAACAAACATGAAATGGCCCTGCTTATATGGAATAACCAGGAAGAGCAAAGCTATGAGGACTGAAGGCAGCTCAGCAGTTGTCAAGAACCAGGGAAGGAAGAAATGGGTAGTGACAATTTGGAAGGGATTGGTGATGATGGCTGGGAAATACTGGGAAAGTGCCTAATGTCTCTGAAATGCATGCTCTGAAATAGTTAAAGGGGTAAGCTTTTTAAAGACTACACATAGCACTGCTAAATAAATGCATCCACGAGCTTAAGAAATACTTTAATGTACAAATGGGGGGGGGAGAGAAATAGTATATGTGTATATAAGTGCAGGTTCAGAGGGCATCAATCCTCCAGAGCTGAAGTTACAAGTGTTTGGGAGCCACCCAATGTGGGTGCCGGGAACTCAACTAGAGTCCGTGTGTGTGTGTGTGTGTGTGTGTGTGTGTGTGTTGTGAGGGATAGCATATGTGTACATAAGTGCAAGTCCAGAGGGTATTGAATTCCTCAGAGATAAGGTTACAACTAGTTGGAAGTCACCAATATGGGTGCCAGGAATTGAACTAGCATCTGTGTGTGTGTGTCTGTGTATCTGTGTCTGTGGCGGGGAATGTGTTGTGGGAAGCACATGTGCATATGAGTGCAGATCAGAGGATCCCCTGAAGCTGGGGTTACAACTGGTTGGGAGTCACCGAACGTGGGTGCTGGGAACGGAGGTAGAGTTCTGTCCAAGAGCAGTATACTCTCTTAACTGCTGAACCATCTCTCCAAATCCAAGATTAATTTTAAAACTGAAATTTTACACCGGCATCTTATCAAAGATCCTTGAGCGTCAATGAACAGAAGCTGTGCTATTATGTGTCTGCGCAGACCCTAAGGCATCTTCAGACTCCAGGGACCCAGAATCCTTCACAGTCCTGCGTGCACAGTGGTTATACACACTGAGTGGAGAGACTGCTCCTGAGTCCTCCCATGTGTGCATATGAACAGACCTGCCCAACTAAGTTGAGAAAACCACCTGAGGCTCTCCTGAGCAAGGGGAACCGCACATACCTTGGTTCCCATGGAAATTAGTTCTGTCATCTCTCTTTGCTTCATTTTTCCCTAAGACTGATAAGATGCTCTAACTGGTTTGTTCCTTCTGTTTGGACTTTTACCCTGTGCAGAGATAGCCTGTTTCAAAGTGAAGAGAAGAGAAAGTCCTTTGATCTGAGGAATGGCCACGGAGCCTTGGTCTAGGATCTCTACCATGAATATCAATAACGAGAACGGAAATCACAGAGCTGTGGGAGAAAAGATGAACTCAGCAGTGGCTGCCTCCTTTATTCCTAATAAATGGCCTCAAAAAATTACAAGTAGCCATAAAGAAAACTACAGGACTAACCTGGATTCTCCCACAAGGCAATGAAAGGAAGCCAAAAACAGGGCACTTACTGCTCACAGTGAGAAGCGACTTGAGAATCAAACACAGACATACATCAAAATTATACCTCATTCCAAGTAAGCATTATACCTAAGGTATATAGGATGGTTCAACATACACAGGTCAATAAAACTAATAAACCACAGAAATGGACTTAAAGACAAAATCACATGATCATCTCAATAGATGCAAGATCCAACATGCCTTCATGATAAAAGACCTAGATAAAGCAAGCTAGAAGGCATATAATAAAGGCTCTATGTGAGAAATTCAAGATAATGTCATCCTAAATGAAGAAAAGCTTAAATCAATTCCACTAAAATCAGAAAATAGACAGGGATGACCACTATCCCCATTCCTTTGCAATATTCTGCTCTAAGGCAAGAGAGGGAGATTAAAGGGCTATAAATAGGAAAGAAGAAATCAAACCATCTCTATTTGCAAATGGCAAATACATTAGAGATACCAAAAATTCTACCAGAAAACATCTAGAAATGATAAGTTCAGCAATGTGGCAGGATACAGGGTCAAGAAAGCATCTTCAACAACGGTGCTGGGGGAACTTACTGTCCACACACAAAAGAAAGAAATTAGACCAGTATCTATCACCTTTCACAAAAACTAACTCCGAACAGATCAAAGACCTCAAGCTCAAACCTGAAAATCTAAAACTCCTATAAGAAAACATAGCCAGTACTCATATGACAGAGGTACAGGGAATGACTGCCTGGATAGGACTTCACTGGCCCAGGAATTAAGGTCAACAACAGACTAGTGAGACTTCATGAAACTAAAAGTCTTCCACACAACTGAAATAACAGTCAACAGGGTGATGTGTGAGCCCAGAGGATGGTGGGAATCGTCAGCTATACATCTGCTAGAGGTTTAATATCCAGAATATATAGAGAACGCAGAAATGGAAGAGTCGAACAAAAGACTGTTCAAAAAAACGAACCTGAATCTGAACACAGTTCTCAAGAGGAAAAAAAATGTCTAAGAAATACCTGGAAAAAAAATGTTCACCGTCCCTAGCAATTAGGGAAATCCAAATCAGAACAATTTTGAGATTTGATCTCACCAAAGTCAGAATGGCAAAAGTTAACAAACAATTGAGAAAAACTACTGGAGAAGGTACGTGGAGAAAGAGGAGCCCTCATTTACTGTTGAGGGGATTGCAAACTAGTCCAACCACTCTGGGAATCATTGTTGGGAAGCTAAAAGCAGGTCTACCACGTGACCCAATTTCACCACCCCGTGGCACAGCCTACTCCATGGATATTTTGATCTGTCCATTGTCTGTCCATTGCTGCTCTATGCACAACACTTAGGAAATGGAAACAACGTCAATATCTTTCAGCCGATGGATGGATAATGAAAATGTGATCCATATACACTCTGGAAATCAGATGTAAAGAAAAACAAAACCATGAAACTTGCAGGTAAATGGATGGAACTAGAAAAGACCA
>JAQHUG010000190.1:3253496-3289337 GCA_028555095.1 Dicrostonyx torquatus | reverse complement strand
AAAGAAGGAGAAATCATAAAAAAAATAAATAAAAGTTAACCAAGGGGGAAAAAAAAAAGAATTGTGTTGTAGAAGCAACAGTTAGGGCTGGGTTCCATAACTCTGCCTTTTGATTGTTTGTTTTCTGCAGTGGTCTCTGGCTGTTGCAAAGAGTTTACATGCATGTTGCAAAGAGTAATACATGTATGTTGGTATGTAGATACACATACAAAGTTTGAAAGAAATTTTCCCATCTGGGATGACAATCCTTTCCCCAACAGACATAGACCACCTGAAAAAACTCCAACAACAGGCATAAGAAGCCCTCTTTTGAGTTGTTGGTCAGGGTTGTCTAAGAGATCTCCAAACACTATAGGTTCTTGCTATTGCCTTTAGTTGCACACCCCACCCCATTCCCATCTCTAAGGTGGAAGCCAAGTCCCTACTGCTTAGGACACTATGCATTTCGGACCAAGGATCCAGACGCCCTGAACTAGCTGGATCTCACCTGAAAGCTTTCTCCCTGGAGACTAGCTCTCATGGATTCAGAAGGTGCCATCCCAAAGGAGGGAGGCAGCCAAAAATCCTGCCCAGTTTTGACCCCTATGAAGCACAAGGACAACCAGAATTATGTGCTAACCCTAAAGGTTCTGTAGTGGCACAGAATACCTGGGTGGTAACCAACAGATCTCTAGTTGGACTTTGGACTTAAGACCCACTTGTCAAGAGAGAAATCATGCCTAGTACTGAAAACCCAGGCAACTACCCAGGAATAGTGAAATCAAGGATCATCAAGGAGAATCTGCATCCTCCACATTGCTAAACCAGCACAGTCATTAATTACATCCTAAATATTTGTTCTAATGCCAACAGATAAGTGTAGTTTTCATCCATCACCAAGGAAACTGCAACAGACGGAGACCGCTGCAGAAAACAATCAATCAAAAGGCAGAGTTGTAGGAGCCAATCCTAACTGCTGCACCAACAACACAATTCTTGCATCTAAGACTCAGGGATCATTGCATAACGGGAGGGAAAGATTGTAAGGGCCAGAGGAAAAGGGAGTTTGCTGTGAGGCTGTTTCCTGGATATGTCCGAAAGCACACCCATGAAGTCTCACCAACATGGCTGTCTGAATAAGGATGGCACCAATGGATGTGCTAATGTGGAAGGGGGAAGCTCAGGAGGCTTCAGCCCCAGACAATTCTCAGGAATGCTGAGAACGAGAGAAATTGTCTTCGTCAGGGAAGAGCACACCAACCAGTTATCCATCCGGTCATCCAAATGGTCGCTCCTGAAAACATACATACATGTACCATACAGACTAAGCAGGGTAAAGTTTTGTGTTTAGGAATAGACATATAAAAACAATTGAAGAAAAAGAGGTCACAAATTTAAAAGAGAGTGGAGAGCAGTAAATGGGAGGGCATAAAAGGAGGAAGTGATGTAATTATATTTATAATCTCAATAAATAAATAACTTATTTTTAAAAGTTATCTTGGGAATACACAAGGGATCCAAATATAAGTGGGACAGTGATACTAGAAAAAAATACAATTTACTTTGTTCAATTTACAATGATATAGTAGATAGTTAAGAAAGTATCCTAAATCTTACAGGTGTACACCACCATAAAATGGCTTTAAGATACCACCCCCTATTCACACAGGAAAGATACAAGCAAGTAGCAAGAAATCCAGATATGGGAATATGAGAATTTGGCCTCCTATTTCTTCTTGACATATAATTCGGTCAGACTATGTCTTCTGCAAACACTGTCGTAAAAAGTAAATGGTCCTTCCAGGGCCTCATGCACAAGTGATACAGATGCTGCTTTGGCAACATCCTAGATGTTCAGCTGGACTCTTCCGCTGCGGATGGACCCCGCTATATGACAGATATCATTCAGTTTTATTATAAGAGGGAAATGGAAACAAATTAAGACTTAATTAATCACCTACTTGTGTCTAAGAAAATCCTTCAGAGGCTGAACTCTTCCTTGGAGATAGACATGATAGTAGCCAACCCCCTAATCCTAACTTTGATCTCTTGCTTTCTTGTTGTTGGCTAATTTATGATTTATGTTGTATTTTGAGGGGTTGTTGATTTGTTTGTTTTGAGGCAGGGTTAAGATAGGTAGTCAATTTAGACTAAAATGTTCAGCAATACTGAGTATAAAAGTTACAGATATACACCACTAAGCTTGTTAATCTTAATACTTAAAAAAAACTGCCATGAATTTGGGCCTATTACCTTCATTCACAGGCTCACAAGCCCCTCTATAGAGAGCCTCCTACTTAGTCAGGCACTGGGTCTGGCACTGTAGATAGAGTAACCATCAGGACAGCCATGCCCTGTACCAACAGCTTCCAGACAGGTAAAAATGCATTCTGAGTATCAACTGCTATGGTTTGGATGTGGCTTGAGTGTTTCTTGCAAGGCTGACTTGGTCTGCATTGCAGATGGGTTGAGATGATAGAACCTTTAAGTGATGGGGTCCCATAGAGAATAATTAGATCATAGGTTCTGCCCTTGCAAATGGGTTAGTGCTGTTTTAGGAAGTAGGTCAGGTCTGACAGGAGTATCCTAGTTCCTTAAAGAAGCTTCTAGATTTCTGTGTGTTTGTTTGTATGCTTTTAACAAGTTGGACCCAAAGTCTTAAGGCTAGTACATTTCTTTACCTAGAATCCCAACAATCTTCAACAGGAAACAAAATTTTGGAAAGACCTCAAACCACTCAAAATACCAAGAGGGTTCTGGAAGTGCTTGTGAGGGAAAAACAACAGGCTCTTGGTGACAGATGAGTGCCAACAAGCCTAAGTTAGAGAAAACCTATAAAAAGATTCCCGTGGGAGTTTAGGTATGGACACAAAATACCCTGACCCATCTCAGGCCTATTTTGTCCATGTGCACAGACACACAGCTGCTGTACCCTAGCCCTTGTGGATCACCGGCCTAACAGGGACCCTCAGACCCTCAGCAGCCTAGGCTCCTGTATCAATGCTGTCCTGAGAAACTCAGGTAGCTGAGTCAGTGACATGCTCCTTTCAGTCTGATGGCCTCAGGTCCAGTCCTAGCAAAAGCACCCATAAGATGACAAGGAGGTCTCCTTCCCTCCTCTTCTTTGGGAAGAGAATTGTGGTGCCAAGAGACAGAGAAGGGAAGCCTAGCAGGGAGGGTCGCCTGAGCATGCTAAGGGTTTGGTTATACAATGAGAAATTATTATCTCTGGCCCTAGAGCAGAAAAATATGAACAAGGCAGAGTTCACAGCACACGGCCTTTTTATCACCACCATTGGGGGGTGGGCAGTGGAAAGGTGTCTCCACAGAGGAGGAAATACTGATAGGCAGACATTTTTCATAGGGCTATTATAAAAAATGACCAAACCCTGGGTGGTTTATAGTAGAAACATATTCTATTTCAGTTCTGAAAATCAAAAATCCAAAATCAAAGTGTTGGCAGGCTTTCGTTTTTTTCAAAACTTCTAGAAGAGTCTTTCCTCCCTCTTGCAGCTTCTGCTAGACCTACAAGTTCCTTGCCTATGACTTCATTGTACCCCCTCTGTCTTCACAAAGCTTTTCCTCTGTGTGGGTGTGTTCTTTTGTATCTTCTAAAGATACCTGCCCTTGAATTTAGGGCCGAGACAGATAGTCCAGACATTCTCATCTTGAAGTCCTTACTGCATCTAAAAGCTCTTTTCCAAATAAGGTACATTCCCAAGTTCTAGAAGTTGAAATGGGTTTTTGAAGGTACAGACTACTGGTCAACCTCCTGCAGAGAACACCTAACTATAGGTTGTCAGTGCCTGCTTGACAAAAAAAGGAACAACAATAACCCATGTTCTCCACATACAGATGTGGTTCAGGACAAACAAAAGTGAGAATAAAAAATTCAGGTTAGAAAAAGAAATAGCAGAAAGAGAGCAGTTGCTTTTCTTGAGAATTAAGAAACATATACTTCAATCTCACACCATGAGTCCAAACGAGTCCCGCTTACCTCTCTGCACCTCAGTTTCCTGGTCTACAGAATGAAAAATACCAGGATTTTCCTAGTGTAGGGATTAAGTGAGTTGATGCATGCAATGCTTTGCTTAGCAGAGGAAGTAGCACAAAATACTTAGCAAAAGTCAGCTGCCATTGCTGTTATCTGTTCCCCTCCATCTCCCCATACTGTCTCTGAATTACTACCTCTTTCTTTTCACTCATGTTTGTACTGCTGTTCGCTGAGCAATCAAGGGTGACCTGAGTTCTTGTTTGTATTTTTAGAAGAGACTAACTATATACCTAAACCTCAACTAACTATAGATATTGTAGGCTTGGAAAAAAAATGTATTGCTTGCCACAAACGTTCCAGTACCTGACAGAACAAGTGAAGCCAGTAGGAGGTTTGTTTATTTCTATTTCCTCTGTGGTCCACCTTATTTCAGAAAAGACTCAAGCAAACATCCAGCTACAGTCATACTAAATTCAAAATAAATGGGCAAGAGAAAGAATAAAATTTCAGCAGGATCTAAAAAGATAAATGAAACCAGAAGTTTTGGGGTTTTTTAATTACTCCACAGTATCTTTTTCACTCATTAAAAGCAGGCCACAATCTCTCTCTGGCTTTAAGTTCTTACACCTGGTGGGAAAATAAAGCCTGACTCATTAACTCATTCACCATGTCCTCAAGATTAGAAGACGAGGGGAATTGGGTGGAAAAGAAGAAAGAGACATATGCTCAGAATTGTTGGTGTTTTGGTGGAAGGAGGAAAAAGTCCTCCCTTGGGGCTCTTTAGAGAAGGCGTAACGTATTCTACCTAGCTGTTGCTCTGAACCAGTATTTTTCAACCTGTGGGATTGTGGCCCCTTCGGGGTTGTATGGCCCTTTCACAGAAGTCACACAGCAGACAGCCTAAATAGCAGATATTTATATTATCATTCATAACAGTGAAAAATCATAGCTATTAAGTAGCAATGAAAATAACTTTATGGTGGGGGGTCCCACAACATAAGAGGCTGGATTAAAGTGTTGCAGCATTCGGAAGCTGGAGAACCACTGCTCTAGTCTGTAAGCATGCATTTTTAGATTAAAGCAAAATTACCCACATTATCTCTCCTTGACTTACCCCTAATAGCTAGGAAAGTTGACAGTATTGCACTTAACATAGTAAGTGTGCGTGTTTGTGTGCATGTACATGCATGTGCATGCATGTGTGCATGTGCATGTGTGTGTGCGTGTGCATGTGTGTGTATGTGCATGTGCGTGTGTGTGTGTGTGCGTGTGCATGTGTGTGTGTGTGTGTGTGTGTGCATATTTGGGAAAACACAAATGATTAACAACTACTTATTTAGGGTAAGTGGGCATACAAACAGAGTTTCGTGTCATGACAGTACTTTTGTGCCTGTTTTCTAGACCGGATCTTGCTGTGTATCCAGGCTGGCCTAGAACTCACCCTGTCAGCCAGACTGGCCTCAAACTCAGAGATCCTCACCAGGCTGCTTTTGCCTCCCAAGTCCTGGAAATAAAAGTAAGCAATACCACACCCAGCACACAGTACTTTTTTTTTCTAAAGGAAATAAAAGCAAAAGTTCCTGAAATAAAGAACCTTTCAAAGGTTAAGATCCACCACTCAGACAAAAACAAACACCACCGTGAAGCCCCTTTGTCCCTTAGTGCCTGAGCCGTTGGAGCAGCAAAGATGGCACCTAAGGAAGGGGTGGAAGGGCAAGGGTCAGCGGAGAAACCACTAAAGGAGCTTCATAAAGTCACCTGAAAATCAAAGGCTACAACTGGTACTCAGGTTGAGGTGACAGTCTGAGAAGCAAATCAAACAACAACAAAAAAAAAAACTTAAAAAGATTTTAAATTTGACCATAAAGAATTTGCAAGAGAAAAGCATCATATAGGGAGACCCAAAGTCTATACATCTTGGTGAGCTTCTGAACAGTGAGAGAAGCCATGCTGAAGCTGTGGGGCTTCATGGCGGATTTTATCCTTCCCCCATCCGTTGTATTTTTATGTACTTATCCACCATAAAAAAGATAAAATCAATGAAAACCAGAAAAACAATTATCTTTGTATCCTCCTTCATGTCTCAGTGTCCATCACCCGGATTCTATGCCTCCTCCTCCCTAAATTCACCCTTTCGCTGTAGCCCACTTTATTTCACAAATGTGACCAAAACCTTTTTGATATGAAAAATTGATGTTTTGTGATCATTGTTAGCTGAGTGTTTCCTGTATGAACGAGCCAAAGATTCAAAACACAACTTTATTGGTGGTCCAGTGGGCACTTTCAACAAGTAATGTCTCCTTCCCTTCTTTCCCCCTTCCCTTCTCCTCTCCTCTCCCCTCTCTCTCTCTCTCTCTCTCTCTGTCTCTCATTCCCCCAACAATGCACATACATACATACACCCACACAGCCAACACACCTACCTTATTCAGCCACTTTAGCCCCGGTATCGTATTTGAATTTATCTGTTCCTCCAGCCATGGGCGCATTCGCATCCTTTCCACCGGCATGGTACCCTGTGGCAGAAGAGAAGCAGAGCAATGGGTATTTCCGCAGCTGTCTTATCTGCACCACGACGTTCTACACCCCTGGCATGATCCTTTCCTAGGAGGAGTTGGTAGATTCAGCTCTCCTGCCACCTGCTCCTTCACCCAACTTGATCTTTCAATAGGTAACAAAATGGACCAGGTCTGACAGACTCTATGCTGAAGAGAGTTTTTATGAGCACATTGTGCCACATGTCCAACTAGCTGGAGACCCAGATGCCTCTTAGTGACTTTGCCTCAAGCCAAGCTTTACCCACCCCCATCCTCTCTAAGCTGGTCGTATAGCATAACTGTCAACATATCAGACATTCAAGGACAAATATTTCACCTTCCAAATGCCAAGCAAACGCCAGGCAAACAGTTCTGAGGCAAACGATGGTAACCGACACATTCCTTGGAGGATCTAGGCTATATAAACAATTGACCTCTCAATACTGGCACTAAAGCACTGGTTAATTTGGTTTCACTAAAGATTTGTTACTGACTAGTCATGCCTTCTGACTAGATCACAGAGATCCCAGGCCCCTTGCCCTGTTCTCATTTACCCTAGTGCCATCTCTTAGTCACCCCATCCAGCGTTCTTCTTCAGCACCAGTGTCCCAGCCCTGGCTCAGCTGCACGCCTTTGCCCTTTGCTCGCTCTCCCTTTGGAAAGCACCTGCATGGTTGGAAAATCTGTCCCCCACCAACTACGCAATGCCTCTCTCCACTCCTACCAGATTCCCCCTATGGTAGTCTTTCCTTTTCCCACCCAAACACTGCTACCATGGGACCACGGATAAAGCCACTTCCAAGTTTCCACCCCTACGTCTTCATGATGCTTATGTCTGTAAATTTCCATTCAAACTGACACCTGAAATCAAAGATGGCACTGACTTGGGCTTCCACTCTACAAGACTTCGCAGGCAATGTGACAGTACGGTCCTCTCTCCAACCTGGAGCCCTCTCATTTCTTTCACTCTTTTCCTCCAAAATTAACTGAAAAGTCCATCCAGATGAATGTGGGCCAAGATGATACAAGCCTCATTATTCTCTCCTCTCGCCAAGCTCTCCCCTATGCTCTTTTCCCAGTTCACGCCAAGAGAACAGGCACCATTATGCGAATCAGCAAGAGCCTCACCTTTGTACATGGGAACCACCCATCTTTTCTCTGCACTCCTCCCAAAGCGCAAGCCCACTGTGCCTCTTGCTCACACCAAGCTCTCCCTTCGTCCTTGGCCTCGTCAATCTTTATCCATCTTCCAAAACATAAGCTCTACACTTCTTCTCCAAAAGGTCATCCCAGGTCACTCCATCCTGAAGCCACCCTTCCTCCTCCAACTCCTACACCACCCACAGATCTTACTCTGATTATCTGAGAGGCAGACACTGCTTTAGGGCAGCTGTTTAAGTCCTGGCTTTCATCTCATCTCTTATTATGCCTATAAACTTTTCAGCTGTGCACAGCCTCGCTTCCCATGCAAATCGTGAACTGAGAGGATGAACTCCACTCCTTCGAGTAAAAAGTATAATTCTGTAAAGCCAAGTTCTGCCTTGGCTTTACAATGTTCGACACAAGGACCACACAAGTTCTAAGCAAGCCAGGCAAAGCTGCTATGGAACTGTGGCCTTGTGCAACATCTGCAGGCTCCAGGTGGCCATTCTCTGAGACAGTAATGGGAACCTTGGAGACCTTACAAAAAGATATGTGATGGTGATGAGCAGTCACCAATACAGCTGCTTTTCATGAATCCCAAATTGTTCCCTCCATGCATTCATTCACTCACTGACTCATTCATCATCTATCCATTCAAAGATCTTTGATTGAAAATGAGAGTCTGGGAGTTGGATATGGTAAAACACTCTCTGACGTCTTGATTCTTAAAGGACTCAGGACTCGGTAAAGAAGGGAATTAGAAACACGAAGAACCCTGTGTATAGGTGCACAGAGTTACCAAAGGGCTCTGGAAACACTGGGAAAAGCTACACACACCGCTGCCACCATAAAAGCTGTGCCCTGCCGAGTGGTGACCACAATCTACTCAAATCTCCCCTCAGAAGAAGTGGGGACAGAATAGCAGACTTAGGGACAGTCACAGGAGTCATGACTAGGTAGAAGCAGATTCTTCTGAGGTGGTAATAGAAGTGTGGCATGCCTAAACGCAGTGACAGGGCAGAGCAAGAGGCACACCTGAGCAGCCCTGCTTCCCGTGCAAAATCTCTGCAGTATGGCTCCTGCCATTTTCATTCATAAATGACCTATTTGTAGAGCTGGTGCACAATACTTCAAAGTTATGCATGTGAGAATTATCTTACTAAAAATGTATTTGTAATTGGAAAACCCATCTTTACAGTGCTTTCCTGGTCATTACGGATCTGCGCCAAAGGGGGGAAATGCAAGATGCCTGGTATGGATGCAGCCAGCTGAGGTCAAACAAAGCAACACTGCACGTTCTTTCTGCCCCTCTCCTACCACAAACCACAGTCCTTTCCACAGTCTACTTAGTAGGACATGTCAAATTCCTCCATGCTATTGGTTGATCACCTTGTCATTTAAAATGTCCCACAGTGTTGAAGTACTGTGTTGTATTTCTAAGCATGTGCACTCGTCTCACACACACACACACACACACACACACACACACAGAGAGAGAGAGAGAGAGAGAGAGAGAGAGAGAGAGAGAGAGAGAGAGAGAGAGAGAGTGTCTATGCTGCGCCTTATGGGGAAAATAAATGTGGTCAGAAAAACTTACTTGGAGATGTAGGCATGAGTCATATCAGTGTTGTATATATATATGCTTGGCTGTGAGTTCATTTTGTTGTTATTTTTGAGACAGAGTTGTTTTATGTAGTCCTAGCTGCCCTGGAACTCGATTTGTAGACCAGACTGGCCCCTAACTTAAAGAGATCAGGGTGCCTCTGTTCCTGGATGCTGGGATTAAAGGTGTGTGCCACTTCATCCCATGTAAATTCAGTATTAATCAGCAGCCTATATTAAACAAGCCATTTTAAAACCTCAAAGCTATATATTTATCTACTGGTGAAAATGTCCTGACCAGAGTCTCACTGGAAGCTTATGCCATTCTAAGAGGGAACCGAAAACAAAGACACACACCAAGAAGGAGCTATGGGCACAGACATGGAGAGAAGACAGCCACATGGAGGCAGCAACAGAGACCAGGTGAACCTTCCCCCAAACCAAGGAATGCTTCCAGAATCGGGAAGCAGCAAGGACAGAGCCTCCCCTCAAGCCTTCAGGGAAGCACAGCCTGGTTAACACCTTGACTTCTGGCTCACGGTAGAACTGTGGCAAACACAATGCTATTGCTTTAAGCCATGCAATAAGTCTGCGCTACGGCAGCCCCAAGAATGAACCAGAAAGGAGAAACACAAAGACAGAGAACAGCAGGTCCTGGAAGGCCATTGTGCAACATCCTCTAATGCCAGAGAGAAAATTAATAAGCTCTTAGGTCCCTAGACCACGCTCTGAGAAGCCAGGATCCAGATGCCCTTTAATGGCTCCATATGAATAGCCTGGATATTCTGTGGCATCCTACAATGTCTGGTCTTTCTGGCGGGCAGATCTGTTCCATTCATCTCACTGCCGGGCTTTAGTGCTTCATCCGTCTGTTAGACCATCACTAACAGGGGCTCAGCTCAGCCCAGGTTCAAAGTTTATCTCTTCCTTAGCCAAAACACTAGCTGTTTGGTTTATCCCTCAAAGGTTCATATGATAGAAATTTGGTTCCTAGTTTGGTAGGGTGAGTTGGTGTAACTTCAAGCGATAGAGGGTACTACGAGGTCATTAGGCTACAGCTCCTCTAGTGTCATGAGCAGATCAGTGCTGTCTCTGGAACAGGTCAATTCCTGAGGGAGTGCCTGTGAGGGAGCTGGGGAAATGGCTCAATGGTTAAGAGCACCAACTGCTCTTGTAGAGGACCAGAGTGGTTCCTCGAACCCACACCGCATCTGACAATGATCTGTAACTACAGTTCCAAGGAATCCTATGCCTTCAACTGGCCCCTACAGGCACTGCATACATGGTGAATAGACATACATGCAGACAAACACCCACACACATGAAATAAAAAGCAACTGTAGAAAAAAGGAGGACTTTTGTAAGAAGGCCTTGCATCTCCCCTCAATCTTGATTCCAAACACTTTCTGTCACTGTTGCCAGAGGTCTCTACCATCTCCATGCTCCTGGACCTTCACATCATCAAGCCTAACACCAATCTTTTCTTTATAAAGATACAACTTCAGGTGTTTCGTTTCAGGAACACAAAAGAAACTAAGATATGTGAAGAAACATATACAAATGTTTAAGAACTTCCTGTGTTTATTTTCATTGTATATGACATGTGCATGCCTACCAAGACCGTCACACACTGTAGCTAAAGGAGAATGCGTCTTCACTTTCTTCTTATTGCTCTGTCCCTTGAGGAGTCATTCAGCCCTACATTCCGACAGAAGTGCCCTAGAATCTATAATAGCTACCTCTAAAAAAAGTGATGACATTATCCTTGCTTTTAAAATTACCTACAAAACAAAAAGCTAAATTTCTCCAACTAACCAGGGTTGGCTTGGTGCGGGGAAGCACACAAAAGTGGAAAAAGAGAACCGATGCCACAAAGTTGTCCTCCGACCACCACATGTAGACCATGGTATGGGCTCTTATCTTTGAACATGAAGAAAATATTTTCTGGTTTCTTTCCGGCAAGCTCACTGATAGCTAGCCTCACTACCCCTTACCCTGTGAGGCCAGCTTAAGTACAATAAGAGTTACTTGAATGCAGACGAAGCAATACTGTGACAGCTGATCTGCTAACTCAGATGGCTCTAATGATAAAGTAGCACACAACACGGATTCACAGGACACGTGGATGACTTACTGAACAGGTAGGGTAGTACCAAATGCATGGGATTTCCTTATGCCACTCAGAACAATGTGTGATTTAAAATTGCATGTCTATTTATGGAATTTTACACTTAATATTTTAAGAACACAGTTGACCCAGGGCAACAGAAACCACAGGAAGCAAAACCCACGATAAGATGGAACCACTGTTTGGTTAATCAGTGGTGTCGAGGCCACTGCATAAAACCATGCAAGTTACTTGTGATTAACACACCATGACGTGGTCCCCACCATGAAGTTGACAATGTCATCGTACTGATTAGTGCCATCAGCCCCATGTTTAATGTCCAACTGAGATGTGGTTCTTGGGATAACAATACTATCCATTACTGCCTTTGCTATTATCTGCAGATGTGCTGGGTATTAACACTAAGGTTTTGTAGAATTTTATTATTTATATATTGCAGCCCTAGGAGAGAGGGACTTGATTAGGACATAGCAATCCCTAGAGAGGAGTAGGTTGGAGAACAGTTGAACAGCAGCCTGCTAGGGCAGCTGAGATCCCATCTCATCATATTCCCATGGACATATGATGCGGGAAGCCCAGGTCTACTTCTTCCTCTAGAAAGCCCTCCACTAGGGTGGCCAATGGCCTCTCTGTCATTCTGACACTTCGACATTTCCTTTTCCAGTTTCTCTTTCTAATATGCCACCAGTACATGCATCTGCCTAAAATACAATTTCAATCATGCTGATGGTCTGTTCCTCTAGAGATGTTGAAACATCCTAGTGGCAGTGCTGACTCCTGGGAGGAGGTTGTAAGGCTGATCAGAATCTGGGGCACATTCAGGTGACTAAGGCAACCACTGAAGACCAGCACTCGGCCAGGAAAAGGAAGCCCTGGAGCTTTCCCAAGCTCTGTAAGTAATAAACTCAGTGGGGCTGGAGAGGTCGCTTGGCAGTTAAGAACACTTGCTGCTATTTTTTACTTGGAACACCAAGGCCTGTTTCCCAGCACCCAAGTCAGCTTACAACCACCTGTAACTCCAGCTCCCAGGGGATCCAATGCCTCTAGCCTCCAAGGGCACCTGCACTCATGTGTACACACACACACACATGCACACACACACACGCACACACACATGCACACACATACACACACGCACACAACTGAACATAAAAGAAAACAAATAAAAGTAAATGAAAATGAACGGATGTGCTCAGAAGATGGGTCAGTCAGTAGAGCACTAGCTGTACAACACTGAGGTCCCTAGCTGGATCCCGACAGCCAACATAAGAAGAAATAGTAGATGCAGACAGATAAAGGGCTGGGTGTGGCTCACCCTATAAACATAGTTTTTGGGGGAAATGGAGACAGAAGGATCTTCTGGGCTTGTTTGCTGACCAGCTAGGCTAACAGAACTGATAAGCTCCAGGGTCAATGACAGACTGTGTCTCATAAAATAAAAGGGGGAGTAACTGGCAGAGAGCTGATGTTGACCTGAGGTCAACATACACACAGACACATGTGCCCACACGTCTGAATACACACCTGCGCGTGTGCTTGCATGCACGCGTGCACGCACACACACCCCTAAGTGGAAATTCACCAAGTAAAGATGGGAGCCCAGTTTTGAATCATCTCAACTTCTAATCAAATTGAACTAGTCTAGAGCTTTCAAAAAGTAAATGTAAATCTTGTGTTCAAGAAAATAACATTATCTGAGAGTTAACCATTATCTCTGCAGCTCTTCATACGCAGTCACCAGCACTGAGTCACTAGAGCTAGAAATATAAACAACAGCAAGCAGAAAGTCAAGAGAAATAATGAACAATGGAAACAGACGAAGGTCTTAAACAGATATAGTGGTTTACAAAGGCATAGACTCAATGTCTTCAGGCCTTTATTTTAGACAGCATCTCACTGTGTAGACCAGGCTAGCCCCAAACTCACAGAGACCCACCTCTCTCTGCCTCCCAAATTCTGACTGAAAGCCTGAAGCATCCCACCCAGCCCTTGGATGGCTTTAAAAACAGCTGTGCCTAATATGTTTAGGAAATAAAAGGCAAAGGTGGAAAATATTTGTTAGCTAAGCTATTTAAAAATTTTTAATTATAGAATTAATGGATGTCATTAAAATTAAGAACTCATAGATGGGCCTAAAAATAGCATTGATACCGGGGGTAGGGTGGGGCACAATATGTGAACCAAAAACAGGTCAAAGGAAAGATACAGAAGGAAATGAAAGACAAAAAGGTGAAAACATGTAAGAAGACCATAAACTCCACGGAGAAAACACTTTAGCATTTAAAATACGGGTAACTTGACAGTCTGTGCCGACAGGAGGAGGAGTGAGGTAAAAACGGCTCTGGAGGAGACCATGGCCAGACATTTGCTAATCACAGACTAAAAAGTCACTGAAAACCCCAAATGGGCAGACACAAATAAAAACCAGACCTAAATAAATTAAAAAAAAATCATAAAACTTTAGAACATCCCAGACCTGTACGCTCTGCAGGTCAGTACTCCACAGAAACAACGGAAGACAGAAGGCCTTCGAGAAAACTCTGGGGCCGGTTTGGGTTAGCAAAGTCACGGGCCACCAAGCCAGAAGACTTGAGCTCAGTCCCCACCACACCACGATGGAAGCAGAGAGCTAACTCCTGCCAGCTGTGTTCTGACTTCCATGCGTGCTCCGTGGCTGCACACACGCATGCTCACGCACACATAATGCAAAACTAATTTTAAAGAAGTATGAAAGGAAAATGACTGTTTTGTGGATTTTATGCTCAGACATATTTCCTTTAAGAATAAAAATGAAATCAAGACATTTTTACTCAGACAAAAGCATGCAGCTTCCCACCATAGACTAAGAATGGTGAAGTATCCTACGGCTCTGGACTTCAGGACTCAGGAAGCCAAGGCAGGGGGGGTTAAGTTCAAAGTGAGCGTGGATTGTACAATGAGACCTCACTCACTCACTCTCTCTCTCTCTCTCTCTCTCTCTCTCTCTCTCTCTCTCTCTCTCTCTCTCTCTCTCTCTCTCCAGTATGAGTCACAGCAGGACAGATAAACGACAGATGCGACAAAGAGAAAATAGGAAGTAACTGCCTAAGGACAGAGCGAAGTGTGAGCCTGTGTCCTGGAAGCTGGCGACAGTCACGTCCTGCCCTAGTTCTTCTGCAGCTGCACCATTTTCAAACAGTGTTCGTGGGGGCCTTTGTCACTTTCCAACCCTCCTCACAGAGCTATGTCCCCAGCCCTCTTTCCTGACTCCAGGATTTTTTGCTCTTGGGATAAAAGCTGGTGTCAATCTAATTTCCTTGGTGAAAGAGTTTCTCTCATGGTGCTGGCTACTGGGCACTCTCGTCCTCGGGCACATGCTGCTTGGGTCTCCAGTTACCCTCAGTAGATCTTACGACACGGTATTACAGGAAACTGTGCAAAGTGCTGTAGTGGGTGGGAGTGTTCAAAGATATGTCAGATGTGACCACTACCCTCTGGGAAGCCATAAATTAGCTGAGGATGTGAGACATAAATCACATAAAGCTAACTAATAATTCTGTAATTATCATAATAAAATGATGCAGTGGAGACCAGAGATTCGTCTGTGATTAATTGCCAACTAAGTTAACCAGTTCATAAGGAATACATAAATCACTATTAATTGGATTTCCAAGGAAAGCATTATGACAGAGGAAGAGCATATTGGATGGGAGGAAATGGGGAAGGAGAGTTCAGCAGAGAAGATGAGGAAGGCAAAAATGGGTCAAAGCAGGGCTGAGCGGGGTGTGGCTGATGAGAACAGAGAAACTGACCTATGCAAAATCACAGGTGAAGGAAGCTCCTGAGTCACCTACCATAGGAGAAACAAGTCCTAGATATCTAATGTATCACAGGTGAAGGAAGCTCCCGAGTCACCTACCATAGGAGAAACAAGTCCTAGATATCTAATGTTGAGTGAGCTTCAGGAACACACACAACATTAACCATTAGATACCACTATTTACATTTCAGAGATGAGTAAAAGTAGTTAAAAGGGCACCGCATCCCCAGAGATGGTAATAAGTTATGAAGAAAAATTAAAAGGGAGGCAGAGTAAGGATGAAGGGAGAGGAGAAAAAGGGGAAATGTTCACTCTGGAAATGGAAAGATAAAAAAAGCAACATTAAAGTTAAAGGACTAAGACAGCAACTCCCAGTAGTAATTCTCTCTCAGCATTCCTTGTAAGTTCATTTCTTACATGATATTCTACACTCCTCACACAAACCGCTGTGTGCTTCTCAGCAACAGTAAGAACTTCAGGGCAGAAGTACCCAAACAGGGAGGGAGCTGAAGCTGAGCCATGAACGTCACCACGATTTTCAATATCGTATTCATTTCAGGGCTTCCTAGGGGCCGAGCGAACGCTTTCCATGAATAACTTCAAAGCCTTCAACAAGCCACCCGAGTACAACGTCTCATCGCCATCTCGGAGCCCAGGAAATGAAGCCACTTACTTAGCCTGACCTCAATATGCGGTGAAGATGGAGTTCAAATCTGCCCTCTGCCCCCAAAGGCCACTCCAGAACCCATGCGTTCTCAAACCTCTGGCCAGAGCCCACTAAGACACTATGCAGTCTGTTTGGGATCTTTTGTTGTTTGTTTTCATTAAGACTGGTATTAAACAATCAGCAAGTTTAATTTCGTTTTAATGTACTGAAGTATAAAACAGAAAAGATAAGAGGGCACTACGAATAGAGTCAACATAATTTTAAGAAATTTCTTTCTATTTTGTATCTTATCATATAGGGTGCTGTAGCATACTGGTTGATACTAATACTATGATTGATAAAGTTTAAAAAGAATTGCATTTAGACTGAACATGTAGAGAGACAGTGTGTGTGTGTGTGTGGTGTGTGTGTGTGTGTGTGTGGTGTGTGTGTGTGTGTGTGTAGACAGGGAGAAAGAATGTTGGCAGAAAACAAGAAATAAATCCATCCTTAGTAACCTGTGGGCTATTGGGAGATAGAAATGAATATACAAAAACTTACTGGCATTTGCTTGCATAAAATGATCACATTCAGAGCCAAGACAATAGGACATGACATGCTAAGGGTTCTGAGACCCTCACTATGGCTATGTCTATTTTTCTGTCTGTGGTATCTGCATATATTACTCTACATATTCTGGTGGAACATGAAGTCATGAAACCAGAAAGATCTTCTGACATTTCATTGGAGTGCCAGACAGAGTGGGGAAAACCTAATGCTATCTACATCAACTTCATCTGTATTTTCTAATTCACTGTTTTATAAAACTTTTAAAAGAATATATATGTCCAATTCATTAAAGAACACATTTCGGGGGTGCTGGAGAAATGGTTCAGTAGTAAACCACTTGTTACTCTTCCAGAAGACCTGGGTTCAGCTCTCAGCACCCACCATGAGCGGCTCACGCTGTCTGTAAAGGAATCTGATGCCCTGTTTTGGCCTCCGCAGGCATTGTCTGCATACACAAACATACACTCAGCGCACACAGATACACATAAAAGAAATAAAAAGAACAAGTTTCAAGCTGAGGAGATGGCTCAGCAATGAAATGCTTGCCACAAAAGCATGAGGACCTGCTCCCCAGGATCCCTGTAAAAGACAGGCATAACACATACATCCGTAATTCCCATACTTGGAGGCAAAGAGAGAAGGATCCCTGGAGTTTGCTGGCCAGCCAACCTAGGTGAACTAGCTCTAAGTTCAGAGAGGGATCCTATCTCAAAACACAAGATAGATAAGGAAGACAGACACTGACAAACTCTGACTCCATCTGCATGTACACAGAGGTGCACACTTACCACACCTTACGCATGCACGTGCACACACATACACATGCAAACACACACACACACACACACACACACACACACACATACACACTGAATTTCCAGTCCACTGTTTTCTCCATAAAGGTAAAAGCAATTCAATCATTAATTCTATTACTCGGTAAATGGCCACCCCAAAGCATCACAAGCCATGGTTACCTTTTCTGTTTTGCATTCATCCCAGTCTCTAAAGTCGCTGTGCAATATTATCACCTGGCGAACCTCAAAAGAAAACTCCCCAGCTGCACTCTAAGCAAACTCTCTGGGGCTTGGGAACAGGAATCACTTCCGTTATCCTGGAGTAATTTTGATATGCCACTAGTCGGGCGAATCACTGCCACTTAGTGCCCATTAATCTAATGGCCTTCCGCAGACCCGATGTTTAACAAACATCTCCAAATGAGTCATGGGACAAGGGGAGGCTAACAGTGAGTGAAGCTCATTACTAATGGAAAACAAATGCATAGGAAATTAAAATTCCAGAATGTGCTATCACAAAACACGCTTTCCAAGCTGAGAGTCATGCAGATGATAGTTGGATGATTTCTGATTACGTGAGTTCTGGGTCCTTTTGGAAGATATTAAACTGCCATAGCAATTTTACAAAAAAACAACGTTGTCTCTGGGCACAGACCCCTCTGGTGTCCAATGTGGTTTGATTTAGCTTCTGGTCATAACGGATACTGTTGTATCATTGCGATAAACACACAGCAGAAGTGCCTTAGGGTCTCTATACTCAAAAGACACTGGAGTACCTCCAGTTTGGGGTATGAGAACCGACATGGTGGTCATCCCAGAAAGTGGCTCTCGTTTCACTGCTCTCACAAGAGCAGCGGTCAGGGAGCAGGCCTTGAAGGTTCACGTAACCTGCAATGTTTGCTGAGAGGTCCCATCGGGCTTGAAGAGCAGCTCCCAGACCAAGGCGACACTAAGGAGCCCAGGTCAGGCACACTCATGGGAAAACAGCTACTCCTCTTTTGACTCTTGACTGACCCCTCTGGAATTGACCTCACTCATCCACTTCCCTGGCCTTCCCACCAACTGCCACACCTAGCAGTCCACTCCCATGGGGCTGCCCTATGACCATACCCTCTTCATCCTCACCAGCCCAGCCTGGTTACCCATACTGCCTTCCTCAACTGTGCCACCCAGCAATCCTGTAGTAGCCATTCTGCCTTCAGTCTGTTTCCTCATTACATTTGGCAGTCTCAGAAACAAGGCTGCTATGGTCCTTCTGGAAAAGTCCAAACCTCTTACCATGACCTTCAAGGACCCTTCCTAGGTCTCCAATATCTCCCAGAACCATTCTAGTAACCCTATGCCTTAGCTGTGCCGACTAAGTGCAGGCTCCCCAAGTTGCTTTTTCTTGACTTGACCTGGCTCTCTTGCTTCTCCACCCTAGAGTGTTCTCTGGCACCATACACATTCCAACACAGTAGCTCTACCCCTGCCTCACCACAATGGGTCTCCTCACCTGGCCTCATTTGCTCATGCCCAAATGCTTATGACAGGTGGGACGAATGGTTCATCACCTCCACTGATCTCTCAAAGCCTCTGTGGGCCTCCCTGCTTTTCGCATCCCAGCTCCTCCTCTCCATTCTCACAGCTTTTGCCTACCTCGGGCTTCTGGGGTTCACCTCCACCCTCAATGGCAGCAAATGATCTTGCCAGTTGCTTCATGGAGAATCCATAAACCAGCAGGCTCTTCCTTCTAAATTTCTAATTCTCCTCTACCTTCAAACTTCTGTGCACCTCTGTGACCTCCTTTCCTGCTTTCAGACAAGATGGGAGCCACTATCACTCAGCTGCTGCAACCCAATGTGGCTTGAAGACATGCCAAGCTTGGTTTCTGGCCTCCTAGTTTGAGATCTCCTTGGGACAGTCAAAATAATATTGGATGGTCAATGAGATGAATGAGGCTGGAGCTCTGGAAAAGGCCCAGCCAGTCAACCAGCCCTTTGCAGATTGTCAAGTGCTATCTCTTCTACAGTGTCTATCCCACAACTGAGGCCCCACCCCCCTTCCTTTGAACTTATAACACAACCTCTAATAGTTACTTAACACAGGCTAACACTGCCTTCTAGTCTCTTTCAGTCTTCTGTGCTTTAATCCATCAAGACAAAGGTCCCACTGAAGCTGGACGCCTGCACTGACATTTCTGTATGTGGAGATACATATGACTGCACTCTTCCACACCGCACCTAAGAAGCATAGATCAATTCTACCCAGCAGATTCCTGCAGCGATCAACTTTATCCACATGCTCCAAGAAGAAAGTTGC
Organism: Dicrostonyx torquatus; assembly: GCA_028555095.1. NCBI lineage: Eukaryota > Metazoa > Chordata > Mammalia > Rodentia > Cricetidae > Dicrostonyx > Dicrostonyx torquatus. The sequence continues at coordinate 3,269,844 of JAQHUG010000190.1, read as the reverse complement.
CAGTCACTTATGTCCACCTAACATCTCAAATGTGGCAGGCATGGATGAGACAATCCTTGTCACCAAAGAAGGAAAGACAGTTTCCATGCTATATCTAACCTTCCCCCTTCCCGGTCGCCCAACAGATACCTGGTGGAAACAAAGTAACTCCACTGGGCACCCCTGTGAAGCTGACAAAAGAGACATTGAAACTGTACTATAGTGAGAACCTGACTCATCTTCTCCAAGCTCAGTCGCCTCTCAGAACACAACCTGTTGGTAAGTGGAGGACCTTGAGTGTAACTAACTGATCCAGGTCTAGACCTGCAAGCGCCAGCAGACACCACCAGCTGTCAGGTCCAGCATCTCCCCACACTGGGCAGAAGAATAATAACAGCAGCTACCCAGTCCAAGTGCTTAATTATGTTGCGCAAGTGATAGGCATTAAGAGCATTAGCCCAGCGCACCCACACACATGAAGGTGCTGCTGTGACTTCTAATTTACAGTCGGAGGAGTAGGCACTTAAGGTTAAATAAAGAGTTCAAGGTGACAGAGCTGCCGATCATGAAAGCTGGGGCTTAAAAAGTCATCTCTTCGACCCTCATTTATTTATCCTTCGGGTAAGGAACACACACACTGGGGTCCACAGGGCGGGGTGTCACCACCTCACACACATCCACATTGGGAACCTGTGCAGTGGGGCCACAGATGGAGCTGGGAACACAGCACAACAAACCTAGTGCCAGCTCCAGGGACAGAGTCTATTGAATGGGAAGCTATTTTCCAACTTCCTTTACCCAGCCCCTCTGGTGCCCTCCTGAAAAATAGGGCTTGCAGAAGTTACTGCACACCCTGACCAAGCCGAGGTTTACTCTGTAGCTTGCCCAAGGAAAACAGTATTCCCCTCTCCCTGTGCTCTAAGGCAAAAGTACCTTCCTTCTCTCCAGCCTTTCTCCTCCCTCCTTTCTTTCAGAATCAGGGAGAGGAAAAGAACCAGAGAGGGTTTTCCCCAGTTGCATCACTTGGGTCCACTCTCCAGTTGCTTCCCTGAAGCCTGTTTCCTAAAGCAGGGTCACCTGGCCAGTGCACACTCTTCCAGAGGACTTGAGAGCAGGGGAGGAGGTGCATGTGCCCTGCCTGGTCTCTTCCCCATTAACCTGGAGAGCTATTTCACGGACATGCATCCCACAGGAGTCTAAATTCACATTCACACTTACTTCAGGTGTTGAAAGCCACTAAAGGACCCAGTCCCTTTCCTATCTGCCCATCTCCACCTCCTGCCGGTTTGTAGGAAGAGAAACAGAAAGCTAGGAAGCCATATTGCTTCCCATTCCAAAATGACAAGGACTTCACAAGAGCGCCAGATTCCAAGCCTGAGAACTACCCCAACCACTTAAATACCTCAGCGCTCGGTCTGGCCTGGACTTCTGAATCCCAAATTACTTCTTCTCTTGACTTTCAGAGGGAAGATTTGAACCTCCCCTCCCAAGGAAGTTTTATTAGGGCCAGCAGAGTTCCAACTGTTACTAGTTTGATAACACTACAAAATATTTGGATGCTAATGTCTACCCATCTTGTCCTGTTCATAGCTAACTAATCTGACAAGTTGGAGTTTAGTTTTGAGACAGGTCTCATTATGTCACCATACAGCCCAGACTAGTCTCAAGCTCCTGCTCCTCATGGCTCAGTCCCCTGGGTATGATGCAACACTCAGCAACACGGAACTTTGCTGGGTTTTGTTGTTGTTCAAGAGCTTCGATCTATGTAGCTGAGGGTGACTTTAAACTGACCCGCCCACCTCTATCCTTTGGACAGGAGCATTATAAAAGTGCGCTACCATGCCCAGCTGCTTCGTGCCTCAAGCACTCTACCAGCTGCTGACCCATGTCCCCAGCCCCAACGTCCAATTAAATTTTTTTTAAAACATTATTATTATTCTATGTATCCATGTGTGTGCAAGTGAGCAGGTGTATGCACTTGTGTGCACACAGAGGCCAGAAAAAGGTATTAGGTGCCCAAGATCTCTGCCTATTCTTTTAAAATAAAGCCTCTCCGTGACCTGGGACTCATGTCTTCTTGCTAGGCTGGATCCCAAGGTCCTCTTTGTCTCCATCCCATTTGGAGCTGGGATTACAGGTGTGCACAGCTTTGTTGTGTGGGGGCTGCGATATAAATATAAACCCTGGTTCAGGCACTCTTAACTACTGATCCATTTCTCTGGCCCCGACATGGAACGTCTTAATGAGTCATTACGACCTCCACAGGTCCCAGCACTGTCTTTACTTATCATGGAGTAAGATACTTAGTGTCTTAGCCACCATGCCTCCAAGACATCCCAGGTACCCAAAGGCAAAAATAGGTACCAGGGAAGAAGAGTTCCTTAGCTCCTGTGTGTCTCACAAGTGTGCTGTGGGAGCCTATAACTCGGGCATCTCTTTATTACTATGGAATAAGAAATGGGATTATATGAAATAAGAATTGGGATTTTCTATCTTAAGTGAGAAACCAACCTGCCATTATAAAACTCAGAAACCCTTTAGTCTCCTGTACTCACTCCACAACTTAGAAGCTGTTGGATGGTAAGGGGGGATGTACTGTCAACCGCAACCATTTTCTAGGGTACTGCTGCAAGAACCAAAGGCAGAGGGTAGAACCCAAGAGCCGCATGCTTTCGCTCTCCCCCTGAAGCTGTAACTTCCTCAGTTTGGGATGATCAAATACCTAGCAGAGCCTCTGATCAGTAGTTACTAATCACTCATCTTGGTGGATACAATATTTATGGTTAAAGGTGTTTAAGGAGAGATTTGAGCTGTAGCTCAGTAGTAGAACACTTGTCTAGAAAATACAAGGGACTGGATTCAGTATGAGGCTCTGAAAAAGAAAAAAATGCTTAAGGAGCATTCTTTATAACTTTGAAGCATTTAAGTGAATTGAAATAGCTAGACTATAGGAAGATGTTTAAATAGAACGTGGTAGAGTCCATGTTATTCACAATAATGAAATATTGGGAATACAAAGGCATAATTTGTATGAGGATGTTCAAAACACTGAAGTGAAAATAAAGTGGAGGAAGCAGCAGATTTTCCAGCCATCAAGGTAATTAAGGGTCATACACAACCTACCAGGGACTGTGTGTCACAGCAGGCTTCCCCTTGGGCGGTGTGACCACGGAGAACGAAGCTGTCTTTGACTGTGTTAGTGACAGTCATAACTGACCCATCCCAAGTGCTCCAGTTAAACAGCACTTGTGGGATTCAGGACACAGGCTTGGCCTGCAACTTGCACCAAGGGACAGTTGTCTGGCTTCAAACCAGGCAGTTGGAGGATGGCGTCATACTCTAACCCTAAAGTGGCCAGGACAGAAGGTATAAACATTTCCCGAACAAAGTGAAGGTTACGATAACCAAATGCCCACTCAGCAGAGCACAGCAAGCAGATACACCAGCTTGAACAGTCTCCCCCAGCCCCACAGCAGTCTCATCCACCAAAACTTGTGAATAAGGCATTATTTGGAAAGTGGGAGCATCTGCAGATAAACTGCCATTAGTAGGAAGCCACCCTGGATTAAAGTGAGCCTACCACAAGGGAGAAAGTGTGTGTGTGCGCGTGCGTACGTGTGTGTTTTGCGGGTTCCTTCTACCCTTCTAGACTCTTTGGCTGGGCTACAGATTAAGATGGCATTAGGCAGACTAACAAGAGAAAAGCCATATCTAAACTATATACACAGGCCTCCCACTGAATGCACGACTCAAAAAGAAACAGGTAGTTGAAGTAGAAGCAACATCCTGAGCTACAAAGGCAGTTGGGGCTTGTGAGGGGTGATGGATACATATGTATGGAGAGGTGTGTGAGCTGACTAAAATACTGTTGTGCAAATACAGTCTCGGGCAGTAAGAGTGGTCACGGCAACCCTCTCTGACCAAACACTCACTCTAATGAATATTTTCTTTTAGATGTATGGTTTAGGTTGTTTTTACAAAACCATAGCTTCCCAGATCAACTCCTGTGCTTGAGTTTCTCAGAATCATTAACTTGAAAAATACCAAACAAGTATATCTGGGGTGGTGTATTCAGGATCCTTTAATTACATTCAAAGTAGTATAGACTGAACCCCAACAGGCCCATTCACCAAATCCCATGTGACCAATGTCCTTCAATGTAGATGACATCGGAACTCTGGCAGGACACACTCAAAAAGCAGCGGGGTTTGGGGGGGGAGGGGGAGGTGTTGGAGTAATCCATCTCCAAGCCACAGAATCAAGATCTGCCAGCAACACCAGAAACAAGGGAAGGTGCTGCCCAGCAGCTTCTCCCTTGGGGCTCCAGAAGGAAGCAACTTGGCCAACACCGTGCTCTGAAGCTTCTGGCTTTCAGAACTATGAGAGCATCCATTTCTGCCACTTTCAGTTTTGCACCGGCTGTGGTCACCGGTGTACGAAAGCTAATAGACACCTGTGAGGCAAGAAGGCCAAAGCGGTGAGTGTGGGAGCTGCATAGCGGGGGCTTCATCGGGGAAAGGCAGCTGCATCCTTGCATGTGGAAGCAGGGAGGCAGCGTGGGGCACAGAGGATCATGCAGGAAGGAAACAGCGGCAGGGAGACAGAGGATAGGGTTCCTCTACAGGAGGCAGAGGCCTTGTGTGGGATCAGTAACAAGAGGCAGGGAACAACAAAGACTTCCTGACTGCAGCGAGGCAGTCATGGAACCCCTACAATCATCCGTGCAGGCCACGGGCTGATATAGAATGCAGTCAGCCTAAGTGGAAGGAAGTTACAGACAGAAGGCTAAAACCATGGAGGGCGCTGGGTAGCAGCGAGAGAACCGGCTTAGATCCATGGTCTTTTTCACATTTTAAAATAAAGAAATAAATGTAGATGTGAAAAGAATGTGGATGTGTAAGCATGGATGCACATTATATTATAAACATACATGTAAGCGAATACACATATGTGTTCTCTACCCTGTCCTCTCAGAGGATCTGGGATGAGCAACAAACACATTATGATCATTTGAATGTAACTGGCCTCCATAATCTCATAAGGAACGGCACTACTAGGAGATGTGACTTTATTGGAGTGGGTGTGGCCTTGTTGGGGGAAGTGTGTCACTGGGGGGGGGGGCTTTGAAGGTTCCTATGCTCAGGATACTCCCCAGTGTCTCAGTCAACTTCCTGTTGCTTGAAAGATGCAGGACTCTCAGCTATTCCTCCAGTGTCACATCTGGCTGCACACCACCATGCTCCCCACCATGATGACAATGGACTGAACCTCCAAACTGAAAGCCAACCCCAATGAAACGCTTTCCTTCTAAGAATTGCCGCGGTCACGGGGTCTCTTCACGGCAACAGTAAACCCTAAGTAAGACACACGTCAAGGGCAATAAGCACACCCTCTGTTCAGATCTTAGTTCCTGAATACTCCAGTAGCCAGAGCCAGAGATTCTTAGAGCAATGGTTAATTCCAAGGCCAGGCCAGGGAACACAAAAGACAAGCCTTAAGCAGAATGTTTACTTACTTATTTAGGACAAGAAAATAGAAAAGTCTTCAAAGAATAAAAGAACATATTGAAAAACAAACAGCAGCAAATTTCAGCTTCAAGGTCCTTCACTGGCCAAATTACACACAATTTGAGCATCAAGACCCAGCAATACCACTTTTGGGTATATACCCAAAGGATGCTCAACCATACCACAAGGACATGTGCTCAACTATGTTCATAGCAGCATTGTTTGTCATAGCCAGAACCTAGAAACAACCTAAATGCCCCTCAACCAAAGAATGGATAAAGAAAATGTAGTACATTTACACAATGGAGGAAAAAAAATAATGACATCTTGAAATTTGAGGGCAAATGGATGGATCTAGAAAACATCATATTGAGTGAGGAAACCCAGATTCAGAAAGACAAATATCATATGTATTCATTCATAAGTGGCTTTTATACAAAAAGCAAAGAAAAACCAGCCTACAATTCATAATCCCAGAGAACCTAGACAACAAAGAGAGACATACATGGATCTAATCTACATGAGAAGTAGAAAAAGACAAGATTGCCTAAGTAAATTGGGGGCATGGGGACCATGGAAGAAGGAAGAAGGGGAGGGGGGAGGAAGAGCGAAGTGGAGAAAAATATATAGCTCAATAAAAACAATAAAAAATTAAAAGTTCTATAAAAAATAAGTAATAAGAAGAATGTAAGCATCCTTGAATAAGTAAACATATAGAGTAAGCTTTTCTATAAAGCAGACTGTCAATCAATGAACATAGGAGAACAATGGGAACTAGATATTAATGCTTGGTTCCCAGCAAAGTCAACTAAGAAGCATCAGTGAAAAGCAGGGCATGTTGGCACAGTTGTACACCCCGCACCTCAGAGCCCAAGGCTTGTGAGGCTACATAGTCTGAGGCCAGCCTGGGCTACACCATGAAATCCTGTCTCAAGAAGCTGGTGGGATGACTCAAAGGACAAAGGCACTGACGGTCATGCCTGACGGCCTGAGTTCAATCCCCAGAACATACATGGTAGCAAAACAGAACTGACTATGACAGTGGCCTTCTGACCCGCACACGCCGATCCTAGCATGTACCCCCAACTCACACACGCAAATGAAAAAATACATGTAAAAACGAAGGGGAAGATTGATAAATGCTAACATGTAAGAGAGAGGCTGATAAATGGAACCTTAGTACTAAAGTACCTCTCACAAAGTATTTTTACTACAAAGGGGAAAATAACTTTGCAACAAAGCAAGTGATGAAATGAACATCATCAGCAAAGGGACCAATCGAGTCGTGTATAACCCCGAGGATGCCAGATGAGGGCATCATGCCTGTAATGATGCCATTTGAAAGTCTATGACCTGAATAGCATCATGAGGAAATGCCCAGTGAGGCCAGATTGGCAGATATTCTAAAAAGTAATGGCCTATAATTGTCAAAAATGTCAAGTCCGTGCAAGCTGAGGACAGACTAAAAAGGAAGGATTCCTGAATGCGATGCCAGGCCCTGGATCAGACACAAAGGCCATTATTGAGACATCTGGCAAACTTGAATGGATCTGTGAATTAATGGTACCAATGCACCAGTGCATTTCCTGGTTCTGGTGGTCACGCTGTGGTGACGCTGAAGAGTGCCTTTAACATAGGAAAAACACTCAAGTATTCAGGAGAGAAAGGACATCAGAATTAGGAAGTAACTCTCAGGGCTCTGGGAGTGAGGTGGGGGTGGAAGAAAAAAGATTCTTTGTGCTATTCCTGTAACTTCAGTCTAAGTCTGAAATTAGTTCACGAGGAAAGGACTTGGCAGGGAAGACAATAGCAAAGAATGCAAATAATTTACAAGGCGGGAGGGAAACAAATTCCTGCAAAATACAACAAACCCTAGAAAAGTCTCTGTGCTAAGTTTCTTGAATTAAGCTGTTGGCCATTCTTTCTAGTACGAACAACTGAGACACTAAGCACATATACCATTACCCATCCACCCTGCCTGCGCTCAGGGGCAACCCAACGCAGCCACTATTATCTGATCAGTGTGGCTCTGGACCTCATTTCCTGGGAAAGATGGGCAGTGCCGGTTCATAATTCACTTAAACTGTTAGGGTGCATAGAAAATTAAAAAGATGACCAGAGAGGTTGCCTGCTTACTTAGAGAAGTCTCTCAAATTTAGACATCACAGACATACCTCTGGTGAAATTCCTATACTAATATTTAAGGGCAGCTTTTTACATTGTTAAAAGGGCATTGATTTCCCAGAAGTGCTGTCACACCTCCTGTAGGTTAGTTCAGTAACAAAGAAAAACATGAGGGGCATCACTTCCTGAGCAGCCACAGGTTGTATATATTAGAAGTTTCCACCCTACCAAGACTCAGCAGGCAATTTTCTGAAAGCTCCCCATCTCCCAGCAGTCCCTGAAACTGTCCTCCTCAGCACCATTTCATTTTCTAGCATGACAGCAATGCCCACTCCCACAGCCTCTCGGGTACTTGGCTGCACAAAGTCCCACCGTGAGTCAGGGCTTCGCCCTCTGCTTCTCATTTGCAACTTTCCCTCATTTGCAGAAGGGAGCCTGAATGAGCCTTCAGTTCTGCTTGTTCCAGCCAGCCTGGAAATCGCAGTCCCTGGGCTGACCCCACAGGACCAAGCAGAGCACATATAACTATTGTCCGGGGGAACAGCTAAGACTCTGTGAGCCTGGAAAACGAAGCCAGTGGCTCAGGAACAATTGCTTCCTTCTACAAAGACTGTACCAAACAGCTATCCGACTGCCCTCCGCCACCCACATCCCTGCCCCAGCTTTGCCTCTGCAGCCAGAACACTGTCTAAACACACAAATAAGATCTTGTCGCTCTGCTGAATGCCCACTGATGTCACACACACTGACTCCCTTCCAGGCCCTGTGCTGTGTTGTCCTTGCTCCCCAAACTGCTGGGGGGGGTAGGGACTGTCTCCCCCAAGGCCTCTTCATCTATTGTCCCTCAGCCTCAAGTATGTCCTCATTCACTTGCTGTTACAGTTTGAGAAAGTGACATGTTCCTCACTGGCTCACATGTTTGAGTACTTAGTTCCCAATGAGCAGAGCTGTTTAGGGAGATTTAGGGGAATCCTCTTTGGAACCCTTAGGACAGAGCACTTAACTGGAGGAAGTTATTGCTATTAAGCAGACCTTGGGGTGTTTAGCCCAGTTCCAGCTCCTGTTTCCTCAATGCTTGCTGATCCCATTCAGCTACGAGTCAACAGCCTCTTTCTCCTACGGCTACAGCAGACAGCCAGCTCCACCGCCATGCCCTTTAGCCTCAGTGAACATCCAAATGGGCCAGCAATCAAGTCACAGCAACAGAAAAATAACTAAGACCAGGTGAGGTGAAGCCCACCTCTGATCTCAGCACCAGAGGCAGGTGGATCTCTGAGAGTTCAAGGTCAGCCTGGTGTACATAATGAGTTCTAGACCAGCTAGGGAAACCTAGTGTCTCCTGCCCCACCCCCCCCCCAAAATGGTGACTAATAAACTGGCTTATTCAGTTTTCTTATTTAGCTTCAAAATTACTCCCTAGGCAAGGTATCCTAGCATCCCCAAGTAAAGCCCCTCAAATCTGTGTGTCCCACTAGTTAAAAAATCACCATGAACAAAACCAATTCTTTTTTTAAATTATTCTTTTCCAAGGCCTTGGACGGAGTACGGCAAAAGCCAAAGGTTAATAGATATTTTAAAATAGATAACCAGTAACCTGCTACAGTAGTCTCCCTTAACCATCGTTTCCATTACGGGAGGTCAACCACTGTCTGAAAATACTAAATGGAAGTTCCAGAAATAAACAGTTTATAAATTTTAAGTAACTTATTGTGCTATCATGTTAGAATTGTTCTATTTTATTACTATGTTCTTTATCGCTCTCCTTTCGTTTACGTGTGTCTGTCTGTCTGTCTGTCTGTCTATGGGGGAATGTGTGCAGATGAGTGCAGGTAACTTGCAAAGGCCAGAAGAGCGTCAGATCCCCTGGGGTTGGAGCTGCAGGTGGTTGTAAGATGTTGGGACCCAACTAGGGCCTTCTGGAAGAGCAGCAAGCACCCCTAACTTCTAAGTCCTCTCTCTAACCATCATTACTGATAGCCTCCTATGCATAGGAAAAAATATATCTAGCTATAGCTCCAGTACTACCCATTAGGTGCAAGTACTCACTGGGAATCTTGCAAAGTGTCCCCAGTGGGTATGTGGGGACCACGACATTAACATCAAGCATCATGAAGAGCAAAGGGAAATTCATGGGCAACAGCAATAAGGAAAATGATAGACCACTAGGAGAATAAATATCATCTGTATGTGCTGGAGGGAATTCTGCCAAAGGAGGCAGTGAGGAATATATTTTAGAATTACTTCTTATAAATAATGTTATATTATTTTAGATCTATAAGATACAATCTTGCTTGTTTTGAATTCCATATATAGGAATTCATTAGGAACTTAATAATTCTCTCCACTAGCACCACGGTGCCTATAACCAACAGTTCACGGTGATCAGCATGGTGATCATGCAACTTATTGGTCAAGCTGGGACAGTTTTTAGCAGAGATCGGGCCTTATTATTCATGGCTATCCTGGAAACCAATAAAAGAAGAACAATCCTCAAGAGAATCAAAACTGAGGCCAGCCTGAGCTACATAGATGAGACTTTATCTAAGAAAAGAAAAAGCAGGGCTGTTCTTGGAAAAACCAAGATGGGAGGATCCTGTGCCTGAAAAAAATTAACGCACTAGAACAAGTTACCATCTTTTATTTAAGACCTTTGGGCCAGGAGTGCTTCAAAATTCCAAGTGTTTGGATTTAGAATGACAATAAGATAGGTATACCATACGGAACACAAGATCCCCAGCTGTGTTTAGGGCAGACCCTCTTAAGCCTGCAAAACAGTATTTTGTAGCAAAATGCATACATCCCGGCTGAGTGGGACAAATGAAAGCTATGAACAGCTTCATGTCGATTCAGGGTCTGCGAGACGAGTCGTAACAGGAACTTCCAGACTTCTGTACCCTTCGGATTACAGGTAAGGGCAGAGGATTTGAAGTTATTTCCAACCCCAGAACATATCGTTGCTTCTCTCCTGTGCAGGAAAATGGGCATCCTGGTCACTAACTGTACTCACGTTTCAAAGTCATCTGGCACACACTGTGGGTTTAAACTAGTGAATAACGGTGTGTTTTAGTTCCACTATGAAAGAACTTAATGCTAGGTTTAATTTAGTGAATTACAGCATTTTTTAGTTCTAATATGAAAGAACTTAATGCAAATCCTGGCCCTGTTAGAAAGTGGGAAAATGTGTTTCCTGAATATTCCATGAAATTTGAATCTTTTTTCTTTTTTGTTTTTGTTTTTGAATCTTAAATAACTATTTAAATGATTACTTCCCCTGAAAAAGTTTACCTAGCCGTGTGAATAAAATTACCATCTTTTGCTCATCTAATACATGAAATGTTCATTTATAAAATAAGAATCTAGGAAGATTCAAAATGTCCCAAATCTGCTCTGTAATGACATCTTCCATACCCTTGTTTGTCCACTGATGGCAATGACATTTCATACATGATTTGGGGCCAGCAAGATGACTCAGCTAGCAAAGGTACCCGATGTCCAGCCTGACAACCTGACTTGGACTCCTGCAACCAACACTGTGGAATGAGAGAATGAACTCTGGAAAGTCGTTCTCTGGTCTCCACGCTCACACCATGGCACACCCACCCTGACACACACACAAAACAAACAAACAAAAATAAATAAATAAATGGAAATGTTTTATTCCAAAAAGTGATTATAAAGGTAATATATTATAACTGAATGCCATGGGTAACAAATAATACCGAGTTTATTATTTGTTTCCGTGTGCATTTGGATGAGGTCTACAGCACGTATGGAAACTGGGGACTCTGCTTCTACTGAGATAACCCTTACTCCTCCACAAAGGCCATGGCGTGAAACCAAACATAAACCTACGTAGTAGGGTGCGTGATCGATCATTTATACCGCTGGAGAGAAAAAGCCTGGAGCCCTTACCGCCTGTGTTCTTTCATCACACAGCTGTCACTGAAAGGAAAAGGAGCACAGCAACGTGGGAAGAATGACACGCACGGAAAGCGCTGGGCTTCTGTGACATCCCTGAGTGCACACCACTCAGGGTGGTCTAAAAGCACTAACACTGAAAAGGGTCAAGGTGAGGGCGTCCTCAAGACTCCTTCCAAACGTGCCCAAACACTTAGCAGCTGTGCCTGAACTGAACTTCTTACATGTATGCACATGCAAAAGTCAAAACTTGTCTCAAAACCATGGCTTTCCACATCCCTCGGGTGACAAGGGGGTGGGGGTCATGACAGCGGTGACTAGGCACTGAGTATCTGCCATTCGACGTGGCAGGGGTTCTCACTGAAGCTCAGTCACCCTCTGATGTCGGCACAATGGCCACCTTCATTTTGCGAAGATTCTGCCTGTGCCTTAGTCCATGTCACACCTGATGTGGGAACAGCTGAGGTCCTCAACATAAACGCTGGGTACCCAGCACTGAACTGCAGCCTTCAATCTTCAGAGGTAACGTTACTAACAGGAAATCCCCAGGGGACACTCTTTTTCTACATGTGCCCTTTGGATCCTCAAACATAAATGCTGGGAAATATTGGTTTTGGACGTGTCTCTAGCTGTGGCAACTGCCTCCCCAGGTCTGGAGCCTGAAATGTATGGTCCTCCCAGCCCATCTACCACACAGAACACACAAGCCTACGCTGTTCACTGTGCCCAACACTTTTCAGCTTTCTTCAGTCTTCGGTTAGATTAAAGGAAGGACAATTAAAAATGCAATTGCCCCCAAACACAGATGGAACAAGGAGATAAGCGAACCGTCTAGGACTTTTCCTCAAAAAGGAAGTCTTATGACCCTACGTAACCCCAGGGTTGCGCCGATAAGAACAAACATGGTTTTTGCAATCCATCACAACAAACCCAAAAGGAAAGTGAGCTTGGCTTCAAAGCCTGAGATCCCACAGCACCCTCTGCAGCATCCATCTAGAGAATACAGTGAGCCAAGCAGGGCCGCCAGCACTCATCCTGTCCATAGAGAAAGACGCAGGAAGACAGGCCCCGGAAGTAAGACATAGCACTGTCCCCTGCCTTTCTCCGCCTAGCAGCCACAGAAAAGGGAGAAGAGGAAGTGCGGGGACACTGGCCAGGGACTTGCTCTCCAAAATGACTTTCTATTCTTTCCAAAAGAACGCTCTCCAAACAACAGTTTCCCCATAAATGTAAACACAGAGGTTGCTGGAAACTTTTTTATGTTTTTGTTTTTGTTCAGGGGTTGTTTTATTTTGTTTTTGAGATGTATTTGTGTGTGTGTGTGTATGTGCATGCGTGTGTGTGTGTATGGGTGCTGTGTGGTGTGTATGTGTGTATGTGTGTGTGTGCCAAGTATACACAGATGTCCTCAGACCAGAAGAGGGTGTTGGGTCCCCTAGAGCTGAAATAGAGGCAGTTAGTTATGAGCTGTCCAATGTGGAGTCTAAGAACGGAACTCAGGTCCTCTGGAAGAGCAGCAAGTGCTCTTCAGCCACCTCTCTAGCCCAAGACTAAAGGTTCTGCTCTGGGAAAACCAATTTACCCCTAACCTACCAGGAGCATGGAGGAGAGTTAATAGGCAAAGCCATCGCCACACTCAGAGGCTCTGAGAGGGACAAACCTTTGCCACAGCATCACGTTGCTAGTTTTCGTACAGCCCCTGCCATAGCAAAAGTATCTTAGACAGCAGCATGGGACCTGGCTGAACCTGCCTGCTTTCAATAGCAGCTCTACTACTCAACGCTGGGGCTTTCGGCAGGTCACCGATCCTCTCTGCTCTTAGCAGGATTTAAGAATAAAATGAAGAGAAATGTAAAACAGTTATTGCGATCCCACCATTCGGTAAATTAGGGCAGGCATCTCAAGCCAGCCCAGGCTACACTGTGTCAAACAAACAAACAAACACCAAAGGGGTAGGCATTGGTTCTGTTAGTAAAGTACTTGCTTGGGAAGCAGGAAAATCTGAGTTTGATCCCCTAGAACCTACACTGAAAACAACAACAACAAAAAAAGCCAAGCATGGTGGCAAAGGCTCAGAAGCCTAGCACTGGAAGGCTGACAAGAGGAGCCCTGGGGCTTGCTGCACAGCCAGTCACCCTAATGAAAGAGCCAGCCAATGAGAGACTGTCTAAAAAATAAAAAAAAAATAACAACAACAAGGTCTTTCCTAGTCAGGGATGGCTCAGAGGTAAAGGGTACCTCTGAACTCGGATTTAGTTCCCAGAACCCATATGGCAACTCACAACCATCTATAACAATTCTAGGTTATCTGGTGCCATCTCTGGCCTCCATAGATGCAATTAAACACTCATACACATAAGATAAAAATAAATAAATCTTTAAAATTAAGTTATAGTGCACCTAAGAATAACACCCAAAGTGTCCTCTGATCTACACACACACATACACACATGCATATACACACATACACAGAGACACACACACAAAAACACAGAGACACTCTCATACACACATACAGACACACACATACACACATGCATATACACACAGACACACTCACATACACACATACAGACACACACATACACACATATACACATAGACACACAGACAAACACACATACACACAGACACACTCACATACACACATACAGACACACACACATACACACATGCACATACACACATACACACGGATACACACACACATACACACACACACCAAAAAGGGGGGTATGAGAATACTTTACATTTTATGCACCATGGACTATAAATAGGTACAAAATTTCCAGATATAAGCTTGCCAATACGCACCAGAAATTTTAAATGACACTATTGGGCTCAGCAATGTACCTTCTAGGAATGTTTCTCAAGTAATTTAGTCATGTGTAAAATATGTTTTCTTTTTTTAAAAAAATCTATCATTATCAATGAATTTTTGCAGATACAAATGTAATAACTTTGCAAAATAAAAAGATTTTTTAAAAAATAAAAAGCTGTGTGGGGTTGCAAAAATAAATCATTCTCCAGACAAAACTAAATTACAAAATTTTATGTTTTACTCCATCCAGTTTTAAAGAAACTATCTTCTTGAACAATTCTATACATGAGACAGTAAAGTAGTCTGGCTTTTGAGATACTGTAAACTTAAAACCATGCAGGGGAAACTGAGTGTGCTTGGCTCCAGGACCTAGCACTTGGAAAATACCAGTTTGCGTAATTCAGCAAACCAAGTGCCACGGTCAGATTCCCAAGCATATAGATTTGAGCTCATGCTGAGTTTTCTTTTTTTTTTTTTTCTTTTCTTTTTTCGAGACAGGGTTTCTCTGTGTACCCTTGGCTGTCCTGGAACTTGCTCTGTAGACCAGGTTATCCTCAAACTCTGAGATCTGCCTGCCTCTGCCTTCCGAGTGCTGAAATCAAAGGTGTGCGTCACCAGTGCCCGGCTCATGCTGCATTTTCAAGCCTTCTTTCTACATGGAAAATTGGAGAGAAGAGACCCTATTTTCTCCTGATCAGACCTCCTCTGAGCAGTCATTGTGTCACAGAACAAGAGATAGAAACAAGCTGTAAGACAGCTTCTTGTTCTAGGAGTTGAAAGGAGAGCCATTCAAGATGCCCCTCTTCTCCTTTCTGAAATGAAGGTGGTCTTCCACCAACTGTTCAAGTCGGCAAGCCCAGAAAGGACTGGTACGTCTTCATGTACAACCGAGAAACAGCAGCAAGTTGCTCTGCAGCTCTCAGGGAGGCGACGTCCCACAAGCCATAGTCAAGTTGAAAATGCATGTGTCACACCTAACCTACCCACCACGGGTCAGCCACACAGCATGCTGCAGCATGCTCATGCCACAGCCCGCTTTCCTGTGGTCCTGTAGCTAGCTGAATAGGAGCTGTGGCTAGCTGCATTGCCTACAGTCATGAGGAAATACACTGCTGCATATCATTACCCCAGGAAGAAAGAACATCATTAGGTCAACAAATCATAAACCAAGCCTTTGTAAGCCAGGGACAGGCCATATATGGGAAAAGTATATTAAGATGGTACATGAGGGGGCTGGACAGATGGCTCAGAAGTTAAAAGCACTCACTGCTCTTCCAGAGGTCTCAGGTTCTATTCCCAGTACCCATGTGGCAGCTCACAACCATCTGTAACTCCAGTTCCAGGGAACCCAACACATTCTTCTAGCTTGCTCTGGCACGAGGCATGCATGGGGTGTATAGACACAAATGCATGCAACCTTCCTGAACATAACACAACCTTCTTGAAAACAACACAACCTTCTAAAACATAACTGATTTACAAAAAGGTCTGTTCAGAGCTTCAGCTATAGCTCAGTGGTAGAGCAATTGCTTAGCATGCATGAGGTCAACTCCTGGCACCACAAAGATAAAGAAAGAAGTAACAGGAGCTAGAGAAATGGCTTAGCAGTTAATAGCACTGTCTGCTCTTGCAAAGGGCCCAGGTTCAACTTTCAGAACCCACATGGCTGCTCACAACCATCTGTAATCCCAGTCCCAGAGGATGCAACACACTCCTCCTCCTTCTCTGGCACTAGGCTTGCACGTCCTGCACAGACATACAAGCAGGCAAAACACCCACACACATTAGAAAGACATAAAGAGGGAAAGGAGTTTATCTTGAGGGGAGTCCACTTCTGACACTAATGTGTTCAGCCCATTGGTTAGAAAAGCCAAAGGACGGGATGCTTAGCAGGAGCAGCTTACTGACACCCAGGGAAGCTTTGCAGAAAGCTACCATTATTCCTGCTATGTTATTTCAAGCCTATTGCTTGCAGAGCACCTTAAAGACAAATGGCTTC
>JAQHUG010000190.1:3233042-3251100 GCA_028555095.1 Dicrostonyx torquatus | reverse complement strand
AGTGTGGTCATTTAACCTCCAAGTGTGGTCAGCTTAACCTCCAAGTCCCACTCAACTCCACCCTTGCACGTGCATTTCACAGGACTGTGTTTTCAATGGGCGGGTCATGTGGAACCAAGGGTTTTACTTTCTTACATAAAACTCACGAAAAAATGTTTCGAAGAGGAGGAGGCAGTCGAACTGAGTCTGAAAAGCAGATGCTCCTCCGTCAAAAGGAAGGAAAAGCATCCCAGGGAAAAAACAGACAAACAAAAGAAAAACAAGGGAGAAAGACGGCAAGGGGGGGCACACAAGAATCATTATATGAGAAGCTGTGCCGCGAGTCAGGGGCCAGGTGAGGAAACAGCTGCAAACCCGACCAGGCACGGCTAGTCAAGAGAGAGCAAGCCATCCTTGCCCTTATTGGATCCTTGTTGGCTGACTGAAGAAAACACCCAACACACACCAGAGCGCGCACAGATGTGGCTGGTGCACTTTCCTACCTGTGTCCCTTTCTAGGAAGCAGAGGCCATAACCTCTTTGTCCCTAACCAACGGTGGACAGGTAATAGGA
Source organism: Dicrostonyx torquatus (assembly GCA_028555095.1). Lineage (NCBI taxonomy): Eukaryota > Metazoa > Chordata > Mammalia > Rodentia > Cricetidae > Dicrostonyx > Dicrostonyx torquatus. The sequence goes on along the minus strand of JAQHUG010000190.1, from coordinate 3,250,548 downwards.
CCTGGGGAACTAATTTAACCATTACAATTGAACTCGACCCACATTTATGGAATGTGTCTATGCGAGCCACCTCACTCTGCCCTGTGAAAAGAGCTTCACAGCCCTCCAAAATTCATAACTGGTCAAAACTGGTCGATTTATAATCGAGTGTAGAATGTAGTAAGTGAAAATAAGCCCCAGACACAGCTAAGGCCTCCAAGTAAGACCTTCAAATCGTATTCCCAGAGTGACGAGCTCAGCAAATCTCTAATTACTGTTACCACTGCAGTCTAAGAGGCCAGGTGCTCTGACCACCACAGCCAAGGGCAACACCATGTTTACCTCAGTCACACTGGGGGAGTGGATGAGTAGAAGTCTCGGTCACATGAGAGCCAGCACAAGGGCGGGCCTCCATCCGGTCCTCCAGTGTCTAAGCCTGAATCTGAGATGTTCTGATTGCCATTTTGTGGCCTTGAATTGTGCTGTGTTCTTAGGAAGAAGGCCTCACACAGAGCACAGAGCGAGGGCTAGAAGGACTCCCAGAGAGGGAAGCCCCACCCTGCATGTGTCCACCCTGCTAAAGCCTGGCCTAGGAGCACTGCCACTCTCCAGCTTCCCTAACCTGGAGGGGTTTTATCCAAACCTGAGACATTGTCCATATCTTCCCTTGAGTATGATAACCCACTCAGAATCACTTCACTTTTTTATGAATCGATTCAAAATAAAAGAGTACAAAAGATATTTTTCTGTCTTTGTATTACTTCCCCTTAGAAACAGAGGAAGCAGTATTCTTCAATGAGAGTGCTTGCCTTGCATGCACAAGGCCTCTGATTTTATCCCCATCACTGCAGAAGGAGGGAGGTGAGAAGAGAAGGAGGAAGGGAAGTGGGGAGGGAGGGAGGAAGGGAAGGAGGGAGGGGAATCAATCCGAAAGATGAGTCAGGTTATCATCAGTCAGGATCCAGTCCTTTTTGCACTGCTCATCAAGTCTAAGGCCTGCAAATACACATCCCCTCCTACTGCTTCCCACACATCGCAGGGTCGGAGTTCTGCTGCACTCCGTCACAGTCGTTATTTTCTGAGACATATTCCAAATCCACGGCAATCTGCTCGCCAAAGAAAAAATAGAAAAGAAAAAGTTTGTCCTAACCCTAGATAAAACCTTTCCTAACTGGGAAAGTGGAATGCAAGTCACAGAGTCACAGGCACTCACCATGATAATCCCCACTGACTCATGTGCTCAGCCAGACAGCTCTCCAGGCTGCAGCGGCACAAGGCTCTACAACCTTCTCTGGCTTTCTCTCCTCTTGCTGTTCTTTCAACCACAGTTGCCTTGCTAGCCGGTAAGTTTCTCTCTCTCTCTCTCTCTCTCTCTCTCTCTCTCTCTCTCTCTCTCTCTCTCTCTCTCTCTCAATCTCCCCCTTCCAGAAGTTGTGAATAAAGCACACCCCAAGTTCTCACCTCTTCCCTCTTCCCTCCCTGAGCTTCAGACCTGCTATGCTCCTCCGATGCTCACATTTCTCCATCTTCTGTCACCACAGATGTTCTATTACCTACCTCCTCCTTCGCTAAACTCTCAGATCTCAGAGAGCATGGCTGGAAATTTTTCAACTCTGCATCTTTGCAGCGCAGTACAGCACACACAGCTGCTCACAAGGACCTGCTGTGGGAAGTCATTCCATGCAGATATCTCCTTACAGCGGTAGGCAGGTAGAGATGACTTCAACTTCTGTCTCATCGCTGTCATTTGCTTTCACAGCACTTGCGGCTAATTTTAGGAATTCTTGGGGAGGGGAGGAATTTCGCCCCTTGGGCTAGAGAAATGGCAATTGAGAGCACAGGCTGCTTTTGCAGAGGACCCGGGCTTAGTTCCCAGCACCCACATAGTGGCTCACAAGCATCTGTAACTCCAGTTCCAGGAGGTCTGATGCCCACTTCTGGTCCCCATGGGCACTGCATGAACATAACGCAGAGACATACATGACAGCACACACTTATGAATAAAAATAGATACATATCCTTAAAAGAGGGGGAATAATAAGTTCTGACACTTCTACTACCCCACATTGTATCAGATATGATATTATGTATCTTTCCCCAGTTATTTACAATTCATTATGAGTTATTGTCCACATTAACTTGCCAGGCTGTGCTATTCAACAAAATCAATTTTCCAGAGAGAATGAATGAAAATAAGTACTTGAGCAGACCATAAATGTCAACTAACAATGAATTTGCTATCACGACTAAGCTGCCACCCAATGTCTTCATATACTACAGTTCTTGTAAGAAAAGGTGACAAGTTCCTCACTCTGGAGCTGAGCATGGTGGCAGACACCTGCACAAGGAGACTGAGGCAGGAGGATCACAAGTCTGAAGCCAACCTGAACTTCATACTGAGACTGTCTCAGAAAACAAGAGGTTCCTCATTCTGTTGATGATTCATAACAAATATTCAAACGCCTTTATTTGCTCAACAGAGCTGTTACTACAGCAATACATTTTTCCATCCACAGAGTGGTACTGAGCCATTACGGAGAGGACTATGCTTAAATTATTAAGCCCCTAATTGTTATTCCGAGGCTGAACTGACTCACCTTCCCCCCTGGGATACAATGCAAGCGCTGAGCCTGTGTGGAGATTCCATCTGAATTGAAACATTCCCTCCTATAGAGACTCAGGACATTAAATAACTTGCCAGTCTCAGGAAGTCTCTAAAATGTAACGGATTCACAAGACCCCTTCCTCCCCATACACAATAAGGACAGCTGAGGAGAGATTATAGCTAGAGTATCATACAACACAGAATAGATACAGACACTGCAGTATAGCTGCCAGTAAGCTGTGCAGAGTTCCCCCTTCCGTGAGTCAACACCCGTGCTACCATGGTCTTTCAGTGATGTACCTGCCTTTGAATAAAGCATGCTCCTGAGAGTAAGCACCACTGTGAGTGACCCCAATAAACTATCGATTCAAGTTGAACACTGGTGGTGTCCGTACTTTGACCTGTCATCAGTCCCCTATCTGGGGTGAGCAAAGACTAATTCATATGCCCCCAGGATAGTGTCACACAACAGAACCTTGGGGTCCAATGGACTTTCATATCAGTCCTAAGCAGTTATCCTGAAAGTAAGAGCTGGTTGCAATTAATTCACATCCACATTCCCCTGATGTTTTCCCCTCTTTATAGAAATGGTAGGACTTGAAATATAATACAAAAAAACATTTAATGCACAGTCGAACAAAATAAGAGCCTGGACAGCAAGACAGGCTATAATCACTAAAGAAACTCCTAATTCAGGGGCTGGGGAGATGGTTTAGAAGTTAAGGGCACTTGCTGCTCTCACAGAGGATCTGGACTCAGTTCCCAGCACCCACATGGTAGCTGACAATCACCCATAATTCCAGTTTCAGAAGATCCGACACCCTCTTCTGACATTCATAGGCAACACACACACACACACACACACACATATATCATACATATAAAATATATCATTTTTTAAAATGCATAAAGAAATCCCCATTCTATGGGAAGGTTGAGTACTTTTTCCTGGTTTTCCATGTACCCATGCACTTCATTCATCAGTAACTTAAAAATTGCCCAAAGTGCATTTTATCAACACTTAACAGCAGCTCATTTGGGAGGCTCACTTCCAGATCGTATTTTAATGACATCTGGAACCTACCAAGAGAATGATTTGATCTAACAGCTGAGCATCCAAGAAATAAACAATTTAAAATCAGGCACAGAATTTCTCATCATGAAAAGACTTTCTACCCCACTATAGTAACTAAGAAACTGGGGATCAAAATATCATAATGAGGAATCCCTCACATCTATTAGGATTATTTAAAAAGAAGAAGTACAAATAGCCCCTAAAAAGCAACCAATGTTGGGAAAGAGGCAAAGTCCTTGGAACTGGTGTGCATTTCAATCAGAAGCGTAAAAATAAAATGGTGCAGCAAATATATAAAACAGTTCAGTGGTTGTAGGACCTCACGTTCCAGCCTTTTTGCTGATGATAAGGAGCAAACCAATCTCTTGTGTAATGCTTCTTAGGGAAATTAAGGAGTCGGCAGGGTTCAGGAAGGCTGAGATATAAAAAAGAAGAGCACGGGCTGCCCAGGTTCTGCAGGACCACCTGGACTAGGGAAGTGCAGGCAAGCTCTGGAGCAGTCTGTGAACTCGGACCTAAGGCTGCAGCATTCCCGACAGTTTGGGGGAGATCTGCAGCTGACTGGAAACATGTAGAGGAAGGGGGACAGGTGCAGACTAGAGACAGAAGGTAAAGTTAAGAAGTTTGGGGGAAATGTTTAACTTGGATGTACATTTGAAACTTCCAGGCCCAAAATTCTGGCACTTGGGGAAGTCCCAAGACCATTGAACAAAGAGAGGTCCCACTCTCAGGAATAGGCAGGTGGGGAAACTGAGGCTGTTTATTGACAAGAGCACTTATCTGGAGTCTGTTTGACCTGCAACAGGTGAATACACGTAGTGATTTCCTGAAGCTTACAAGAATTTAAGTTTTTTTTTTTAAAAAAGAAACAATAAAAGTTTTAGACACATTACCTCTGTTTGTAATCTGTAGTGAAATACATATCATAGAAAAAGCAGAAGACTCACACCTTTGAACCAAAAGCCATGGTTTGGGGTTAAAAGAATGAACATTCTTTCCTCTATCCAGGCGGCTGGATTCTACAGCTTATATAGACTGGGCAGAGATGTTGTCAGTACAGTGAGGAGCACGTTTAAGTCTATACTTAGAAGATGATGAAAGAAATTTAAAATTTTGAACTCGTGACTATGCTATTAGCAGTCACTGCTTTAACAGGGGTAGAGTAACAGTGTATCAGAGCTCTGTGGATTAGTGTAACTCTGAGCTTCTGAAGTCTTAGTAAAATAATAGTATAGAGAGGAGGAAAGAGAGCCGAAACATTTCTCATACTTTAAATCCCTTCCTTAGACTTACAACTTGCATTTACACACCTTAAAACACTTTCTTAGACCCTCACAACTTACATCAACTTTAAACCTTTTCATTCAAGCATTTACAAGACACAGGTGGTTGACTACTGAGAGACGCCACTACAAAGCAAATTCCTTTAAATAAAGAAATCGTAAAAAGCTACATTGAAACTAGTCTTGTGAGTTTATCTTTTTCTGTGTGAAGTCTTCCAGCAAGGGAAACTGTGTGTCTGCCTTTTTCAACAGAAGACCGAGTAGCTCTAGAAAAGCCAGGCCTGATGCCTGACTTTACATCGGAAATCAACTGGCCATGCAGCTGCAGCCTTCAGGGAGAAGCTGGTTTGCTTGCTGCTGTTAAACGGACAGAGCTAGTTAGCGGCCAACACCATCAGAGATCTGAGAAGGATAAACTGTAGCAAGAAACATAATCCAAATGGTCTATGTATCCGCTAAAATCAAGGAGATTTACCAGCTACTAGGTTCCTAGATGGTTCTGTTGAGGGCAGAGGCTGGTCTTCTATGTCACAAAGGGCAGCATAGGCCTTCAGCTGCCAGACCCAGAAAAGCTGAGAGATGTTTCCTGTGGAGAAGGAACTTGGGAAAACTGACCTACATTGTTGAGGCAGATTAGGACAGTCAACCCAACAGTGCCCACATTTTAGGCAGGGTCCTGGAAGTGGGAAAGGCATGGGAAAAGCAGGTCTTACCCAGTGGTTAATATTGCCACAATCCAGGTGGAGTCGTCCATGCCACATTGTCTTCTTTGGAGACCTTACTGTCACCACTAGGAGCTAGCATTTCTGTCTATTATGGAAAGCTTTCTTCATTAAACACTTTAAATGCCACATTAAGCCTATCTCTGAAGAGTTTGAGGGCCACTATCTACTGAGGGTACCGGATTCTGAACAAACCTTGTCTCTAGTTACTTGTCTTAAGCTTAACCGTGAAAACATATACAGGAAACTAGATAAAGCTGGTCCCTGTAGATGGATTACATTTGTACTTAGCATGACTGTGACCATAATTCTGGACACATTAAAAATTTTGATCATTTATAAGGTTTCTGAGCATTAACTTGCATGTCTTAATTATCTTTAACAATTTACATCAAGTTAGTAGCTTTTATAAAATTAGGATTTTATAGCTTTAACCCTATTAAGTTTGAGCCTTAAAATTTGAGTTGAAAATTTAATTGAAGATCCTTAAGCAACAATAATAAAACTTTAGATCGTAAATCCAGTCCAGTTCCCAGAGAAAGTGGGAATTTTACTAGACCAAAAACGTAGTTCACATAGATACTGGAAACCTTACTTTTCTGATCCATTTATATATTACGGAATATCATAGTTCTTTGTATGACTTGGCTTATCCAAGTTGCTAAAAGTTAACAAAGTTAGCCAAGACAAAGAGGCTAGACATAGATCTTAAGGTTAATTACTGTCAATCTGAATAGACCTTTAAGAATTTATAAACCTTATTTATCAAACACATATTGATCCTTAACTAAAAATTTTAGAAGTCTAGTATTGAACAATTAGCAAAGACATAAGAAGTTAGGCATACATCTCTAGGTTAGTTTCTGTTAACCTAAGTATATCTTTATAACCTTAGGAATTTATCATCATGTGAAAATCCATCCTAATTCAGGACAATTTGGAGACACACTGTTGCCTCCTTGGTCTAAAATGGAGATACAATGATAAGCAGGGGATTCAGTAGGACTAAGAAGTTTTTTAAGTGTTACTTTAGTTAGTTTATGCCACATGGCTATTTTAATCAAGATAGTGGTGAGGTTACATAGCATATACTCTTTTAACCTTAGTAAAGACGGCTGCCAGCCACATGCTTGCTTATTCTGATGAAGTCATCAGTCGAGATGGAGATAAGTCACATGCTCGCTATTGAAAAGCATCAATTTTCCTAGTATATCTGTTTTTTAAATGAGAGTTAAATCCAAGTTACATGTACATCATAATCTGAATAAAAGTTAAATCACATATATACTAAGTTGTAGCAAACTAAGATTACCTAGGTATAGCTTTTGAACTATGAGCCTTCCGCTGTAAGTTTTAAGCTAAATTTTGTCACAGGTTTTTTAACCATACCCAACGAACTTACAAATCTTAAAATGGTTTATAGCATAGTCTTAAAAGATTTTTTGAGAAAAGAGAATAAAGAAACCATAGAAATAAAAGACTTTTAAGAGTGGAAAGTAGAACGACCACAGAAATAAAAGATTTTTAGAAGTGTAGAGCAAAGAAAATTTAGATATAAGAAATTTGGGGATCATTTGTTTACGCAAGGACAGGAGTTGTTGCCAGACAGGAGAATCTGAAAATGAAATTGTGCCAATTTCTGGTCACTGACTGAGCTGTACTGAGGCCAAGCCATTCGCAGTAAGACAGTGAGTGATGCTTTAGGAAAATCTGTGAGTCAGAGGAGGAAGAGAGAAAGGGTCATGTCAGGCCCAGGAGGGAGCTGAGACACAGAAGGGACAGGGTCACAGAGAGGTGCGCCATCTGAGGGAGGATTCTGGGATCTTAAAGACCAAGAAGGGCTTACCTAAGGAAGCTGTGGGGCTGCAGTTCCTAGGGGGAGGCCAGGAAGTTCCCAGGAAACTGAAAACAAAGGGGCAGAGGCTGGTAAGTGTTGTGGCGACAAGAATCTCAGTCCCGGTGTCCCCAAGCAGACTGAGAGGCTTGTCAGAGATAACTGTCAGAACTGACAAAAGAGAGGTATACCTTTCCATGTGACAAGGGCCAAGCAGGGCTTAAAGGACTTTCTGACGCGCCAGTATGGCCTCTTTAGCAACAGCAGACAAATCAGGCAGCCCCGGGTGACACCCAGTAGAGGATGAGAGCGTGGTTAGAGCAGGTAAGAAGAAAACACCCGAAGAGCTGGGAGAGGCTTGTGGGAAAGGGGAGCGTTCCAGTAGAGGGAGAAGAGTATGTGTCTTAGTGGAGAGACGGCCACATAGCAGGCATCTGGCATAGCAGGTCAGAGAAATGGAGAGATGTCCAGGTGGAAATACCTCCAGCGGATACTGTCTACAGCCATGTTCGCAGCCCCGTTGCTCAGGAGAGCCAAGAGGTAGCGATAGCCCGTGTCCACCGACAGGTTCTGGATCGCCAAAGCATAGGAGCATCTTTCAGTCTTGAACGGGGGTAGATTCTGACACAGGCCAGTGCAGGATGAACAAAGAAAGCAGGCTGTGAGTGAAGTACGTCAGACACAAATAGACAAACGTGGAACACTTCCACCACCACGAGGCGTCAAGTTCACCGAGTAAGGAGAGTGGTGGCTTCCAGGGGCCGAGGAAAGCAGAGTGACTGCTGAATACGAAGAGAGTTTCTGGTTCAGATGATTTTTTTTTTTAATTCAGGAAATGGTTAGTGGTGATGGTTGCACAACACTGTAAATGATCTTAAGGCCACTGAACTGTCCACTTAAAGATAACTGGAAGGGCAAATGCTATGACTTAAATTTTGCAACTGAGAGGTGACAAGGAGGCATTTATTTGTAAATCCGCCACTTGCTGCCACTGTTGCCTTTGGTCTTCTCTGACGAAAAGTAATCGTTTTTTAGCATAGGTGACTTGAAGTATTCACTAGAGGCACACACACACAGAGAGGAGAGAAGCACTTTTTGAATCAACTAAAGGCTAGTCTTCCCTTCAGGGGGATGGTCTCTCAGCTCAGGTTTGAGAAGCCCCACTAGTCAGTCCAAGAGGTGGGTTCTCTTGGCACAAGCATTCAAGGAGAGATTCAGGGCAGAATCACTTAGTCAGGATCAGCGGCTGCATCGACCCTCAGCGAAAAGAAGAACCCTGTGTAGACAGCTACCAGCCTTATCCTCATGTTTCCTCAGAGAAAGCAGGCCCCTGATAGGCGCTCTACAGCCACAGCTGCATGCGGAAGCATCATGGGAAAACACCCACAACATCAAAACAGTCTATGCTTTTAGGCCTGTTTTACAATCTACCAAGAATCTGGTTCCTAGAACCAGGAGATGCATACACCGGTCAGAAGTCCTGCTCACTGTGGCTTCCCTGACAAGGGACAGCTGTGATGTGGCCCTCGGACTCATAGATAATCTCTAGTGGCTGCTAAAACCGTGTCTGAGTTGTCTAGCTGAGTGATCCTGCTATAGACCTGAGGCTCCCCAATATTGGGAATGGAGGTACCCAGCTAGGTCAAACCCCATCTCCCTCCTCAGCACCACGTGACTGCTCAGCCAATGACTCAGCGCATGAACCGAACAGTTGATTCTTTCTGCCAAGCACCTTCCTCCAGCCCATCTCCCAAACTGTAAATGTACTGACTTTCAAAAACTACTAAGTCAATCCATAAACAATCTTTTGCTACCCTAAAGCTGTCTGTCCCCAGCAATTCCTCTCCTAGAACGTTTTCCTGCCACTGTATGAATACCTGCGTCATCAGTACGATGTACCTCAATGAAGCAGAAGACGCAGTTCAAGTACTGTCTCTACTGGGGCCTCCTTCACAGGCTCCCCATGCTTCTACCTCCATTCTACAGTGGGGAGAAGAAAAGGGAGTCTCAAATGGCCGCAGGTACCAGCACGCCCCTCATCCCTAAGCTCATGCTCTCCCTATTGCGGTTTTCCCTTCCCGCTTAAGAGCTCCTTAACCTGAAAGGCGAGTCCAACTGCGCACGGAAGTTAAATTCTCCCATAGGAAAATCCCAGAAGCCCTAAGAAACACTCACTGCAGACTTGCCTTCTGGATTATTATTTTAAAGTGAGATGCTATTGTTCTGTTCTTCTGCTGGCTGCAAATCCCTCAGTCCACTAGAATTCACTTAAAACCAATCTGCTGCGTTTTTATGGGAGAGAATAATCAGTAAAGTTGGGCCCCACTGAACAGCTGGGAGTTTTGTTGCTGAAGGTTTTGGTTTAGTCTTTGTTTTTCTAGCTGCTGGCCCTGCTAACAGGATTCCATGAAGGTCACATTTAATCTTGCAGCGACAGGCTACCTAAGCATTTCTTAGGTTGGCTTCAGTAAAAATAAATTGCCTGAGCTCTGTAGCCAGGCCTGGTGCTTGAGCCCAAACAATTAAAGCCAGAGGGGACAAATAGAGGCAGCTGTAAACCGCACTTGATTTCCAAAGAATTTCCCCGCACAGGTTAAGGGCCGGACGTGTTTGTTAATGACGATAACAAAGGTACAGCTAGTTTAATCCATGAAGAAAGCAGAAGCTCTCAGAAGCCCATCTCCAGTTTACCACTAAACAGATTTATATTCACAAAAAGGTGTAGACAGCACCACTGGGAATGAAATGTCAGGTTCTTTCGAGAGTCGTGGTACGAAAAAGAAAAGCTGAGCAATTTTTCATCTTCCGGCTGTTGAACCTCTTACACACAGCGACAAGGCCCCTTGCTAGGTGACAAGACTCCGTGCCTATGTGCTAGGTACACATACCAATAGGTTTCTAACACAAAGCAGAGCTCCGCCACTCCTTCTGGGCTGGATTTCAGCTTTCTGAGCTAACCTTTGCTCTAAACCGAAAAATCAAAGAAGCAAATATTTATCCAGTTCTTATGGCGCATCAAGTGCCCGCGAGGAATGCAGAGAAGCACATGATCCCGGGTCTCAAGTGACACATCACGGAGGTGAGAAAAATGAAATAACCAAAGCTTTTCACAACACACCCAGAGGCCCGCAAACACTCAGGTATGCACACAGCTTGAAGCCATAGGAACAGCACGTGCTGTGTGCTGCTTCTGTGGCCATTCAGAGTGTTTACTGTTTTCGGCTGAAGAAATCAAGTCAGGCTTCATTGATAAGAGGCTCTGGCTAAAGCAGACTTTACTTACTTCCTTTTGGTCCTTCTAGGCCCCGTTCTTATATTAAAATTGTCCCCTCCCCCACACACACACATACTGCACAAGCATGAGGACCAGAGTCTGATCCCCAGCACTCACGTAAAAAGCCAGATCTGATAGTCCACATTTGTAATCCCAGCACAGGAGTGGTGGAGACAGGAGTATCACTGCCAGTTACAGGCCCTGTATCAAAAAAAGATAAACTGTCCCAGAGGAGTGACACTGATCTCACGTGTGTGTGTGTGTGTGTGTGTGTGTGTGTGTCTGTGTGTGTCTGTGTAAAACACTCAGTATCACTCCTCTGGTACGGTCTGCCTTTTTTTGATACGGGGTCTGTCACTGGCAGTAATCCTGCATCCAGCACTCCAGTGCCAGGATTACAAATGTGGACCATTAGACCTGGCTTCTTACGTGGGTGCTGGGAATCAAACACTGGTCCTCATGCTCGTGCAGTGAATACTCTACCAACTAAGCATCTCCCCAGGCTCTCTGCATCTTCCACTCCTGTATCATCAACTATGGTAGCTGCTAGCCTCTTGTGTCTGCTGAGCCCTCAGAATGTAGCTGGGTCAAATTAAGACAAGGTGCAGGTTAAAAAAAAAAAAACATACTGGGCTTTAAAGATTTACTATTAAAAAGAAATGTAAAGTAACACTATCTTTGCACTAGTGATACTGAAGTGATGATATTTGGGAAGTAATAAATCAAAGAAATTTTATCATTTCACCTCTTTCTTTTACTTTACTAATATAGATACTAAAACCAAGAAATAAACACATGGCTTGTGTTGTATTTGTACTGGACCATGTCCTTCTCATTAACTCCCCCCCCACACACACTTTGGCTGTGTCCTTCAGACTCTGGACTAGGGATTGATGCACCTAGCCTAAGTTTCAGCACATAAAATAGGACTGTATTCATAATTGGAATGAAACTGTTCTAATATTTCATCAGATAAAGAACAGACATGTGAAGTCACCAGGGAAGGGATAGAGCATGCTCACTGGACCTCCTCATTTGCATACACCCCGAGAAGTAGATCTGTGACCCTTTGTCTAAATGAACTGCTCTTATCTGATAGGGGAAAAAAACCTCTTATCTCCTCAACAGGACCAAAAAATAGAGCCTAGTCCAGACCTCTTACTTAATCAGGGTCCCCAGCTACTAAAGCTAAAAAGACCCTGTCTGCCCAGGCATTTCTACTACACAGAACTCGAAGGACATCACTAGATAAGAGCCATACATCATAGAAGAAGCCCGAATCCTTTCCACTCCATTTCAAAGAAGCAAAGGTTTAGAGCTCTCTCTGTGTGTCTCTGTCTGTCTCTCTCTCTTCATACCTCTCTCCTTCTTCCTCCCTCTAGGGAAGGGAGAGGGACAGTTTCTCTACAGTGTAAAATGCCCCCGACACGATGCATCAGGTTCTAGATGTGGAGGACCAATACTGCAATGAGCCTCTTGTTGACTTGCTTGTAAATAACACTAATTCTTGTCTCTTTCTCCGGTGTTGTGTTTCTATGGTATTTACAACCATAAAAGGCAGAACTGTCACGTGGGATAGCATCATAGACCATTACTAGTTCTTGGCATAGCAAGGCAGTAGTGCCTCCCAGCATTGGCTACGAGTGCTGAGCTTGGATCTGTACAAGGAAGCAGAGTGAGATGGAGAATGGCTAGGTCAATAGTTAGCATCCTGCTCAGCAACATTCAGTTTCCTAGCTTGTCTTTCTTTGACTAATTGTTTTCCTGAGACAGGGTTTCTCTGTGTAGCACTGACTGTCCTGGAACTCACTCTGTAGAAGACCAGGCTGGCCTCGAACTCACAGAGATCTGCTTGCCCCTGCTAAAGTTAAAGGCAAGCACCCAAACTACCTGGCCCAATTTCCTTTTTCTAATTTCACACTTGCTAGAGTTTGGTCAGTGGGGACACATGAGCACTGTCTTGAGACCGTTTCTCTAGTCATGAAAGTAACTTTAAACAAAAGCAAATTTAAACAAAAGCAAAGTGACTTGGGGGAGGGTATTTCAAAAAAAGTCAAATATATTCTACTATCAAACTGTTTTCTTCCAGCATCTTTTAACATTGCATAAACAAAATTCACACAATTTTTAAAAGAAGAGCAGGGGCACAATCTAATATCCTTTTCTCCCAGCCAATCCACAAGTGATAAACATTTCCCCTCATTAAATGCTAGCCAAAAGTATGACTTTTAAAAACTACCCACTTTCCAGATACGCCATAATTTACATGTGTTTCTCTTGTTGGCTATTCAAAAGGCTCACAAATCTCTATACAGTGAAATACAATTCAATAAACTACCTTACACATAAATCATTGTTCTAACCTCCAGTCACCTCAAGGAAGTAGATTCCTAGAAGCACCATTAATGGAACAGACCATTTAACTCTTGTTAAGATTAAGGTTTGTTTGGTTTGAAACAAAAGTCTCACTTTATATCCAGGCTAGCCCTGACTATGTACCCAAGACCACCTCAACTTTCCAACAATGCTCCTGCCTCAGCCTCCCTGATGTTAGGGAGGCAAACATTCACCACTGTGGCTGCCTGGCTGGAACATTTAACATTTTTAACACTGTGAGCATATATCACTAAGCTAAATTCCAGAAAATTCCTCTTTGTGTAAAGCCTCAGCTGTATGCTCCTTCACTAGGCTTCCCAACAGTGGGTGACCTGTGGTACCTACCTAGCTAAGGAACTCACAGTTCACTCTTCACCTGATGTGGCAGGAAGCACAATGCTGGCCAGGAAGCTTTCCGGCTTCCATATATACCACTTGGGATCAGAGAAGAGTAAAACCCAACCAAAGTCTAGGAGGCATAGCCTGTGAGAGCTGCCGCAGTGTTTCTGATTTGCTGTGTTGCCTCCTGTCTTCTGGGAGGGGGTTTAGAGAAAGTCTGGGGCCTTACAGTGTGAGTCTCTGTCCCTCCGCTCCCAAAACTTCAACACCAATACCTCTAAGGTGACTTTGACCATGTCCAAGTGACAGTCGCCTATAAATCTGTGTTCACTTGCATAGAGGCAGAAGCTGCCTGGAAATCCCATGTCACATTCTGTCTTCTACGGGGTTAAAGGTCGAACCCCAAAGACAGCAGAAGGGGCTCCTTCAGCATTTCACCCATAAACGTACTAACAACCTCGTGCATCTCTCCTTCCTTAACTCCACAGTGTAGCTGACACTTTTCAACGAAAGGAATTTCCTGGAACTCAACTTCGTGGGATATGTTTAAAATATCTAAAATGCTAAACTTGGAGCCTAAGAGATTGCTCAGTGTTTAAGAGTGCCTGATCATCTTCCAGAGAACCCAGGTTGGTTCCCAGAAGCCACAGAGCAGCTCACAACCATCTGTAACTCCAGTTCCAGGGGATCTGCCACCCTCGGCTGGCCTCTACAGGCATCAGGCATGCACACGATACACAGACATATGTACAGACAAAACACTCATACATATGAAATAAAAATAAATCTTAGCCACTCAAGTCAGATGTGGAATTTCTACCTGCTAACTGTCTCTCCTCTCTCCTCCAATACTAAGACCGACTCTAGCTATCTCCTTATTCTCTCTCCCACTCTCCCTCTTGCTGCACCACAGTTAGGTGTCAGGACATTCTCTTCCCACCACTGCTCTTTTCTTCACCTTCAATAAATCTAGGATCAGGAGAACAAAATTAAAAAATGACTGATATTGGCTGAGATAAAGCAATCTGTATGGAGCTCCTTCTCTCATTCACAATGCCAACCAAATGAAATGGGGAGCCGGGCGGTGGTGGCTCACGCCTTTAATCCCAGCACTCGGGAGGCAGAGGCAGGCAGATCTTTGTGAGTTCGAGACCAGCCTGGTCTACAAGAGCTAGTTCCAGCGCAGGCTCCAAAGCCACAGAGAAACCCTGTCTCGAAAAACAAAAACAAAAACCAAAAAAAAAAAAAAAGAAGAAGAAATGGGGAGTAAGTTAGATGTGAAGCTCACAGGGCGAAAACAGATAGATCTTCTGTCTACAAAAGAACTTCTTGCAGAGGCAGGCGGATCTCTGTAAGTTCAAAACCAGCCTGGTCTACAAGAGCTAGTTCCAGGACAGGCTCCAAAGCTACAGAGAAACCCTGTCTCGAAAAATCAAAAATAAAAAAAAAAAGGACTTCTTTGGTTTGTCCCTAAATCTGATAGACATAAGCTCACTAAGGACCAATTAAGTTCTTTTGGTTTACTTTCTTTTGGTTGCCTATAGCATGGACATCTAATACTGTTGCACAGATAACAGTAGGCTGATAAGAACATTTGGAAATAAATTATTTCGAAAAATGGCATGGGAAGTACTTGTTGCTCAAAAATAAGTTTGTTTAATGAAAACTGGGCAGGCTTTTATCACACAAAATTCTAAACTAAGCTCTCTGTTCAACTGCATTGGGTATGTTCTCAGGATTTTTTTTTAATTGCTTAGGAAGCCCCCACGCCCACCCCGCCAAAGAGCCTCCTGTTTCTCCTATGTGTTTCCACATGCCTCTTTGTTTGGCTCTAGTTCTTTCCGGCTTACCAGAGCTGATAAAGGGAAGTATAATGAAATACAGAAACAAAGCAAGACAGGAAAAAGAACCCACCATAACTATGACCTTCCTGCACAAGGAGACACCACCATACGACACTGTCTTTCTTGACTCTTTAAAACGGAAAAGTCAGCGGAGGACAACCACGATGTGAATACCATTTTGGCAGGATGACTAAGGTCAATACGGACAGCACCAACACAGGTGAGCCCTATTCAAAACAACATGTAAAATGTAGAAGCAGGTGGCTTTTGCTTGTTGTTTGCTTGGCATAGCCTTTGAGCCAAGGCCAAGACCGAAGACTCACCCTGCGAAGAAATCCTTGAATAGTGAGTGGTTCTGTACCTTTGCCCTGCCACACAATTGAGAGAGCCTGGAGTGAAGGACCTGGCACACTCTAAGGAACAAAAGGTTCATAATGATAGAGCAAAGAGATATAGTATGTGCTATATTGCATTATAATACTATGGATTATAGCCAAGCTCAAGTCTGAAAGATTTAGACTTGAGGACTGTAGCCAGTCTCAAATCTAAAGAATCCTGAATGGTTTCTAAATGTTCCTTTCCCTTGGTCATTTAATAATAAACAAATGTTTCCTGGTCTCCTAAGGATTACAGAACTATCTAACCACATTTTATGGAAATTAAGGTCCCGAAAGGGGAAGTTACTAAAGAATGAATAAAAGAGATAAGAGTCATCTCCAAGTCTTGAGATGTAACACTTGCTTAACATGCTCAAGGCTCTGGGTTCAATTCGCGGCACATACACATAGGTGTGTATGTGTGTGTGTTCTGTGTATGTGTGTATCTGTGTGTGTCTCTGTGTGTGATCTATATTATTTTAAACAAATCAATTTTTGTTTATGTTATATACGAATAGAACTTGAAATCAAGTAATCTATATACATGTACTATGCATTTGTGTGTATGTAAATTGTGTGTGTGTGTATGTGTGTGTGTGTGTGTGTGTGTGTGTGTGTGTAGTGAATTCTAGGATGCTGAGCCCATTCACCTTCCTCTAAACAAAACTTTGTACATGATCAGTTGTCCACAAATGTTTGACAAGTGAATAAGTTTGTTACTACATTTAACTAACTATTCACTTAAAGTAATGATGTGAGACTCCAGGATCCCAGCAGAACCTGAAGTTCTGAGGGAAATCGCCAGTTGGTTCCAGTACCTCATGGCTGTCACCATAATACAGACCTGCCCAGAATGCCAACATGCTGGGTTTCCCTATGTTTGGATAGGGTTACATTTGCTAGATTTGATGAGAATATCATTCTCGAGTTGTCCAGGAGTTCTGATTGGAAGTCATAAGAGGCTAAGTGGCGAAAAGAAGTCTAGTCTCAGGAAGTCTTCCTAAACGAACACAATTTGTGTCAGAGAATCTATCCTAAGATGAATCGGTAAGGAGTGAAATCAATTTAAAGGGCTCGCTGACAGCCAAAGGCTGGCCATCATAGGCCTACCGCTTGTTCCTAATTCAGAGAAAGCCCGGGGGAATCTTCATGACATGGCCACAGTTGGGTGGCAGCTGCCTGGGGCCTATATCTTTCTGGGTAGTATTTTCTTTAGTATTTTATTCTCAAATAATAGCTTCAAATGTAAATTTGATATCGAAACATAATTTGTTACAGGGTGGGGTGGGGGAGGTAAAATCAAAGCTTGATCAAACCTCCTCAGCTACAATCTCTACCAGATAACACACCCCCTCAAGTCGGCCAGTTATACATTAAGCTGATATTCCTAACTAAATATTAATCCACGCAAGCCAAAGAGCAGGGCATGAATGGGGCAGACAGAGGTAGAAAGTCCTGCTCATCTCCTCTCCTTACTCAGGAAGGAACATGGGATGCCATCCAGATGAAAACAATTGGCTCTACTATTAATACTTCCTATTTCATAGAAATCTATCTGTGTATGTGATTATATATTTACATATATTGTAAATAAGTACTATTGGTGTTTATTTTCGCCTATCATATCATATTATTTTTACACACGGAGTGTTGAGCACTCGAGGAGTCGCTAAATCTGAGTGTCCCAAGAACCTTCAAAGACAATGCAACTAAATATAGACGAGCGCTAAGCCATATCTGTAGCAGCCATCACTTAACGAGTCTGAAACAGTGGTAAAGAAGATTCAGAGGCCGGGCG
>JAQHUG010000190.1:3164064-3232882 GCA_028555095.1 Dicrostonyx torquatus | reverse complement strand
AGCACAGGGCAACCTGTGTATTGTATCCATTATAAACAGGGAAAAGATGTTGTCTCCCATGTTCAGAGCCTAACCTGTAGCACATATGGACACAGCTGTAAGTGTGGGTATCAAATGCTATTTAGAAAAGAGATCAAGAAAGGGTAATAGTAGGTGAGAGGGAAGGACAGAATGTAGGCAAAAGGAACCATGAGTCATGAAAGAGGACATAAAGCTAATGGTTCTCTAGTTTCAACCCTGCTATAGGTTTCCTTTTTAGTGACAGATAAGTGCCTACAAATGGTGAAGTATAAACCTCCAAGTCAAACTCCATGACTTCAGAAAGGCTATTCTAACTGTATAAAAGCTCACAGCAATGCAGAGAGTTTGGGACTGGGCTGGTATTTGTTTGAGTGGCTACCTTAACCTAGTTGTATGTTTTTTTTATGTTAAGTTCATTATGATAAAGTTATTTAATTGATGTATAAGTAAATAAAGAAAACACTCATCAAAATCAGTTGTTCCCATACCATTTGCTCTCCACGGATAACACTTTTCTCCTAGCACACACACACACACACACACACACACACACACACACACAATTTCATTCACATGATAATTCATTGTTAAATACCTTCTTGAAATTTCTCATATAATAGTTGCCCACTATTTAATCCTCTGCCATTATTTTATATGCCCTCAGAAGTATCGTCCTAATTGTGATTCCCCACTTTTACTTTAAAGACAGGGTTTCCATCTGTACCTGAACTTGAATGCACAATCCTCCTGCCTCTGCCTCACTAATACTGGAATTAGAGACATGTACCAGGACACACATCTCCATATGTATATATACATATGTGTGTACATATAAGCTTTACATATGCATATAGGTTAATTTAATAACCTAATAGAGCTTAGAAAGTTAATGAGTAACACATTTGTAGATTGCTAAAATGTACACAATGTTCTTTCATGCACAGTATCACAATTGTTCCCCAAAGCGGCCCTGTGAGTATAATGTATTATTACCTTTCTGAGACTAACCCCCAAAGGTAATTACTGTATTTATTTTTGGTTGTCAGCTCACAGCTAGAAGGCAGCCTTTGTAGGAGCTGAGGAAGCTGTCTCCCTTGCTTCCAGTTGAATTCACACAGCCTACCACTGTATCGGGCAGTTCATGTCCCACAAATATTTGCCAAATGTATAAATAAGTTCTCTCTTGATTACTTTGAGCCCGTTTGGTGGAAGGCAGATAAGGGACCTGGGATGTGATAGCCCCTGTGCGGTTCAGCAGCCTGTTTGCTCTTTTAAAAACTGAAGTGAGAAGGCTAGAAATAAAACACAGCTTTTACTAAATGGAGCTGAGAATAAAACGGGTATGTAAGGAAATCAACGTACATCAAATATTGGATATCCAAAGCTTTAAGTATTCCACTCCTAGATTTAATCAGCTTTCACTAGGTCTGGTATATTAAATATTTGCTTAATGAAATATTTCAGGAGGTGGGGTAGGAGAAAAGTACGGCCATAGTTCACAGTGCTGTCAGCAATTTATGGCAATTCCTCTTTTGCCTTAATTTGCTTCCAGTTTGATTACAAACCCTCATTTTTTTTATAAAGATGTTATTTTTACAGGTAAGTCAGTCTGAAATATGTGGAATTCTTCCTAACTTTTGAAGGTCAGCAGAAAAAAAGACAACTCATTGAGAAGAAAATACGTTTAATTTTAAGAAGCAGTAGCAAATCATAACAGACAAGATCTCTGAGATCTAAACGCAGTCCAAAAGCCGACTTCTTACACAAGCAAGGCAGTAAATGATAATCATTCACCAATTACAGTGCAATTCCGGACTTTGCCCCGTCAATCAATAGATGTACCGAAATTACCCCTTAAAAGAGATGCCAACTCAAGTCCTCAATATTCCATTTGCCTGAATCTGCCTTAGAAAAGATAAGATTCCAAGATTGTATTGGTTTCTGATTTTGTGACACCCCCACTCCAAGAAAAAAGAGAGTTGAGAAAAATAATAGAATCCTGAACTTGTGCGAGTGCTGAAGTTAGACGGGGCGACCTCCGGGGCCCTGCCCTGACCAGCCAGTGTACATCTGTCTACCATCCAGTCATCCACCTTCTGTAAACAGTGGGCTAACAGACCCGTCCCTGCACCTGCCCTTAAGCACCAGAAGTACAGACTTCAAATATTATTTGCAGTCAGTCGCTGTAAAAGAACTAATAAATGACTTCAGGCTTGACGACAACCTCGGTGATTCCTGAAAATGCACAACAGGAAATGTAACTATCCTCCACCCTCCGGAGCCATTCATCAAGAGCAGCCCGGAGTCCCAGCCACAGGGAGGCCAGTGGCAGAAAGCTAACCCCGGCACCACTTTGCCTCCCTGGCACAGACACAACCAAGGACAAGGAGTGCCCACACCAGAGGCAGGAGGGAAGGAGGAACATGTCCCCAAGTTTCAAACACAGGGGGTTAAGGGGGTCTGCAAACCGGGCAGCGGACAAGTGACAACCTCGACTGTTAACCCCTAGTGTCTTATTTACAGCCAGTCACCAAGGGTCTTGCCTCCACCGGCTGACCCGGGCGTCTCACCTGGTGCCCGAGCACAGTCCTGGCTCAGGGCTGAGGCTGCTGGCCTCCTTCCCTTCCCTGCTTCTAAGGGGCGAGGGGCTGAGGGTGGCCAACGATCCAAGACCCGGGGCCCAGCGGAGGCACCGGCTGCGACGTCCGGGCCCTGCGCTCTCGCTGAGGCTTCTCGGGAGACTCAGGGGCGCCGGCCCCCAAGGCCGAGTGGCGGGGACTGGCCGGGCACCGCGATTGGCCGCGGCCCGCATCGCTCGCCCAGCGAGCCGGGCCGCTGGGGCGGAGAGGAAGTGGCGGCTGCCGCTCTGCACCAACCATGTTCGGCCGGCGGGCGAGTGTCACCCGGCGCCCGGAGCGGGTCGGAGGGCACGGGGCGGGCACTCGGATCTCCACCGCGTCCCGGAGACCCCCCGAGGGTTCGCCAGCCCCCCACTCCTGCCCGCGGGGTCTCGCACGGTCCCCGGAGTCTCCCCGCCCCCACACCTCGCCCGTTCCGTAGCCAAGGCGGGTCGGGCCCAGCGCGCCAGGCCGGCCCGGGGGCGCCCGCGGGGACCCGGAGGCGCTCGCAGCTAGGCCGCGCCGGGGTAGGTGACCCCTGCGCGCAGAGCCCTCCCGGGACGCGCCTCTCGGGTGCCTTGAGCACCCGGACAAGTGCAGTGGCAAAGCCCCGAGGCCAGGCCAGGCGCTGGCCGGCGGGTAGGAGGACGCGACGTCCCTGGCGAGTGGCGGCGGCCCAGCCCCCAGGAAGCCGGGCGCGCCGGCCAGGCCCGCGCCCAACCGCGCGCGGAGCCCGTCCGGCTCGAGTGGCCGCTGGCACCCGACGCCCGTCACCCGATCCGAAGCCCCGCGAGCGAGTGCATCCCGGGAGCGCCTCATGGCACCCATCAAGTTTACTGTGGCCACTGCCCGGGCATGGGTATCTGGGGACCTCGGGTGCCAGTCTATTTACACCAGAGACTGCCCGGAGAGAAGGGCTGCCGGGCACCGAGAAGAACCCCGTTCCCTTCTTCGGACCTGGTGGCGACAGTGTCTGTAAACACACACATACACACACACACACACACACACACACAGACACACAACCCAATATTTTAAATGAGGCCCGACTCCAGCGGACCAGCACCCACAACGCACGACACCTGGGGCGCAGAATCATACAGAGCAGATCTGTGTCCATGGAGCCACCTCTTCGCATCTGCAAATCCAAAAGTGAAATTAAACCTCCACTAACCTCCTCCTCCCTCTCTACCTCCTCCTCCTCCTTGCAGCCTCAGCAGCCCCAGTACCAGCAGCAACAGCAGCAGACCCTGCTTCCCCTAAAATCAGATGATCCATAACTGCGCCGACTCTTCCTCCAAAAATCGGTATTAATATTTATGAACCCCGGCATTTTCCGTCTGCAAAACATCGTGTCAAAGCATCAGGACGCACATACATACAGAGCTCCTCCTGTCCCCATCAACATGCCCTCGAGAGAAAACACACGCACAGTCACAACTATTATTTGAAAAAAATGTTACCTCTCAGTGTGCTTTTTTTCACGCTACCAATACAATCCCGCAAGGTGTAAGTGTTGTTAGGGTGTGTAAAATGGAAATGAAAGCCCGTCAGTTGAATAATCGCAGGAGCAAAACTAAAAGTTACTCCCCGGCTTGCCTGAGAACAGTCCAGATCGAAAGCAAAACAAGGAGAGGAAACTGCGAGGAGCAGAGGCTGGAAATCCCCCCCCACCCCCGCCCTCTCCGGGCCCCGCTCCCTCCCTCGCTCCCCCTCCGCCCTTCTCCCTCCCCGCCCTTCCTCCCCAGTGTTTGTTTCAAGCTTGTGCAACCCGGAGGTGGAGGCAGAGGGAGGGCTCCAGCCGCCAGCCGGGAGGTGCGGAAGTTCGCCGCCGCTGTTCATTGGCGGGCAGCGCGGCTTTCATCATTTCTCGGAAAAGTCAATTTCATTTTCACTTCCCCACGTCGCGGCTGCGGGGGAGCAACAAGCGGCAGCGCGTGAGTGTGTGGTTCGCGCCGAGGGGCGCTCGCTTTTCACCGCCTGGAGTGAGGACTCCAGAAGTGGCGGGCCAGGCGCAGGCTCGGGATCTGGCCACCAAGTAGTGGCCGTAGGGAAGGAAGGAGTTACCTGACTCTGCCTCCTACCTAAAGGTGGGGACCGACCAGAGGGCGTCTGGGAAGCCTGGCGACCTTTCCTGACCCGTGGGTTAAGTGTTCGGAACCTCTGTGCTCAAGCTGCACACACAAATTCATCTTGGAAAGTCGCCCGCTGCAAAGGAATGTAAGGAACGAAGTCAACTGAAAAGAGGGCATTACTTTCCTCCCAACTTTATTGCGTCTCCTACTGGTCTTACTGGGGGGCGGGGGGCGGTGGAAGGGCCAGCCTGGCATTCTGTGTGAGAGCTGGGATGATTAGAAAGGCCTTCCCCTAGCAAGGCACTCCCCAAGGCTACTTCAGGCCTTCACTATTAAGGTTCAGTTCCTGGGAGATGAGATGGGCAAGGTTGTGCATTAAAGGCTTAAAGCCTTCCTATCTAAAGAAGTACAGTCTAGCCATAACTGTAGTCCAGATTACTTCTAGCCAAGTCCATATTCGACCATCTTATTAGCTGGACATCCCTGGCCGCTGTCCTCCATGCTGTACAATGGACCTAATAAATTCAAGGCGGTCTGGTACCTATGACAGGTGCAACAACTGCTGCCCATTTGCTCTACTAGGCCAGCTCCTTGGAACCTCCTCCTCTGTGGTCATTTAACTTTAAAAAGTATTTCCTTACATTCAGTTACACCTGTTTCTTCCCTCGGTTTACCGTTTCATGAGCCTCTCAGCCTTCTCTAGCCACTAGAGAAGGTCCCATCCTAGGAGAGTGTAAGGACCTAGGTGTACACATCTGAAAACTAATTCTGTCTCCTATTTGTCACAGAAGTGCTGGGTCCCACCGACAGGAGAAAGGAAAGTATCCATGTACTTGTGAAAGGAAAACAGTGAGATTAAGGACTCTGCCTTGTCTCCAAAATAGATTTCCTCGTGTACACATCGTCCTTTATCCCTCCCCTAATAACACCGTACAAGCCTGCTTTCATATGTCATACATCAATAACTGCAAGATGATTGTCCCTCTTTGTCTCCAAGGCACCTAAGTTAAAAACCTAATAACCGCTGATCATTCTTTTCTTGCCTGCTCTTTGTGTGCACGAGCGCATGTGGTGTGTGTGTATGTGCGTGTATGCAAGTCATGCACTCACAGAGGCCAGAGTGTCCTGTTCTGTCATTCTCTACAGTATTGCTTTGAGACAGGGTTTCTCACTGAACCTAGAACGAGACTGGCAGCCAGCTGCTCCAGCAGTCTTCTTCCCCAGCCACAGCGCTGGAATTAGGTGGCACACAGCCAGGCCTGGCTCTTCGAGTGGGAATTTGAACTCATCTCTCCAAGCTTTCGCAGCCAGCAGTCTTTCCCACCGAGCCATCTCGACAGCCCCTGCTCCTTCTTGTCTTCTGCGCTGCTTTTTTCTGCTTGTTTTATTTTTGTTTGTTTGCTTGCTTGTTTGTGTGTCTTTCTGTTTTTAGATAGGATCTTCCTATCTAAAGAAGTACAGTCTAGCCATAACTGTAGTCCAAGTAGTCCTGGGCCTAAGATGTCCCTGCCTTAGCTCTCCAGTTCAGAAATTATAGGTGTGTGCTATTGGTATCTGTTTATTTTCATCGGTACCCAGACAATTGTATCCTCTTCCCTAGAAGAGGGAGAGGAAGGGAAGAAAGGTGTTTTTCTGAACTTCTGGCTCCTTCCAGGCTCAGTTTAGCATCCTTTATGTGCAAGCCCAAGGAGAGAAAGAAACAATGAGGTCTGATGGGACCAATCAATGTTACCTTGCTGGTGTCCATGACAGTAGCTGCCTCAGAGGCAAACACTCAGGGGAGCCAGACAGGACATGCCCACAAGTCTCTACCCAGCATCCTGATGACTTATGGCCGTGCACAGAGGCCAGTTCTGGAAGCCCCATTGCTGGGTACAGAAAGCATCTTAACTGTGTGCTTCTGAAGATTGTCCTCCCATCCGTGAGTCTTCACTGGATGCTCCATCAGGAACTGGACCTGCCTGCTTTGAGTGCAGCCCGACCTCACTCTTTGAGGAAGAGTGATGTCCTAATCATGTGTGGTCTTTGAGAAGCAACAAAAAGTCGCTGGGACTGTTTTGTGTTTTGCAGTTGTCCTTGATATCTTCCTTCCCACAACATCCGTCCATCCAGTCAGTCATGTCAGTATACATCCAATCACAATCAATCATGGATTCAATGCCCCAGTGTCTCTGGCTAAGGCACACCGGGAGAGCACTGCCTTCCGCCATTGCAGCTCCCGAGAACCCTACGCAGTTGCCTCCTTAGGTTCTGACACGCCAATAGACACGTTGTTACCAAAGTTAAGCAGAAACTTAATTTGCTTCCAGCCCAATTCTAGTTCTTTCACTGCCGCTCTGAAACCCATCTGGAGCTTTCAGAATAAAGGCCATACTAGTTATAAGACACATAAAGATGCTGGGCGGTGGTGGCACACGCCTTTAATCCCAGCACTTGGGAGGCAGAGGCAGGCAGATCTTTGTGAGTTCGAGACCAGCCTGGTCTACAAGAGCTAGTTCCAGGACAGGCTACAAAGCTACAGAGAAACCCTGTCTCGTAAAACCAAAAAAAAAAAAAAAAAAAGACACATAAAGTCATTTTAGTGTGGTGCCAGACTGCCATCTAACCTCATGTGCTGCCAGTGCACCCACCAGGACCCACGTCCCTCCCTTGCTAAGCCAGCTGGCTTCCTTTTTTTTGTAGAACATCAGAGTCATTCTCACGTTCCTTGTTTATCATTAGCTTGGGGCCCAGCATATCCATGTTCAGATATTTTTAGAGTCACAATTCCTTGTTCCTGTCTGTAAGTTCTTACAGGACAGGCTAGACTGTCTCAGCATTTGTTTTATGCTTCAATAACATTTTAAATGATTCACTTTATTTTATATGTATAAGTGGTTTTGCCTGTGTGCATATAAGTGCACTGTGTGTGTGCGTAGAGCCCACAGAAGTCAAAAGAGGACATCAGATCCCCTGGAACTGGAATTTGGGTGGTTGTAAGTCTGCGTTTGAGGACCAAAACCTGAACCTGGGTCCTCTGCTAGTGTCGTGAGTGTTCTTAACTGTTGAGCCATCTCTCCAGACCCCTTTAATAACATTGTATACAAATGTAACTGATTACCATCATATGGAAGTCAGAGGATGTAGAGTAACTGAAAGAAAATAGCATTGCTGAGCATGATAGCAGACAACTTTAATCCCAGCACTTGTGAGGCTGAGGGAGGTTGATCCTGAGTTCTAGGCAAGACCTTGGTTCAAAGAAACAAGGTTGAAGATATAGCTCAGCTGTTAGTGTTTTCCTAATGGGAGCAAGGACATGCCCCCCCATGTGCATGAATGTACACACACACACACACACACACACACACACACACACACACAGGGGCCAGGGAGGACCTAAAATTTTACCCTCAGAAATAGTTTTACCAGTATTTGTACGTACTTCCAACTAGTAATTTTTCAAATGTGCTGTTTCCAGTCCTCATCCACTAATTGTTTCATATGCAGACTGTACTTCCCATCCCCCTCTAGGCTGATGTGATATCTTTCTGTCCTGTTCCATTTCTTGGCTGCCTCCTCTTTTTCTGCCAACCCCCTAAATTATGGTGTTTCCAAGCATTCTATCTTCAACCCTCTTATTTTCTCATTTTATATGCTCGTTCTCTTTGGGTGCTCTCCCCCACGCCCCAAACCTCAGATATCACTACAGATGGTCCTCAACTTAACAGTCGTTCTTTTAATTTTCCAATTATGCAGTGGTACAAAAGCAACAAGGATTCAGTAGAAACCTTACTGCAAATTTTGAATGTTGGCCTTTTCCTGGGCTAGTACTATGGCAGTATAGTACTTTGTTGCCATGTTGAGCAAAGGCAGACGTCCTCATCTCCTAGTCATCCCCAAGATCACCAGGTGAAACAGCCCACATCCTTCAATGTACCAGCTGCTAAACTATAACCTTTCCTAAGGCTTGGTATAGCAAATGCATTTAAGGGTATAGTGTTTTCATTTGTGATGGTTTCAGAGGGTCAGGCCTCTTATAAGTTGAGAAACATCTATATTTGGTGATGATTTCAAAGTAAAACTCTGAGCTACAGTCATATTACCTCCTAGATGCCCATGAGATACATATATATATACACATATATAAAATTCAGGTCAATGCTCTCACAAGGAAAACAGAGACAAGGTCTTACCATGTCAGTCAGGCTGCCTGGAAGTCAGAATTGTCCTTGATCAGCGATCAGCCTCAGAAGTTCTGGGATTGCAGTCTAAAAGTAAGCTCAAAACATTTTGCCCTACAAACTCAAATTTGTCGTTTTATCAAGAGCCAGAAATATGGGAAATAGTACAGCCATCCGCCCCCATATC
Organism: Dicrostonyx torquatus; assembly: GCA_028555095.1. NCBI lineage: Eukaryota > Metazoa > Chordata > Mammalia > Rodentia > Cricetidae > Dicrostonyx > Dicrostonyx torquatus. The sequence goes on along the minus strand of JAQHUG010000190.1, from coordinate 3,223,821 downwards.
TCACACACACACACACACACACACACACACACACACACACACACCTTGTCTGCGCCCCTGCACCTCCCCTGGGCATAGGTACTGCCTGCAATTTTCCAGACCCTTAACTCATAAAATATAGGATGAATAGCACCATGTTCTTATGCCCCTTATGACATGTCACTACCAATCACAGATATAAAATGACTCAGAGTATCCACATGGAATCCATACACATAGTCACTCTTTGATGATACACAACACACACACATAAACAGAAAATTAGTCAGTATAGCAAAAGAATGTTTTTGATAATCTGTAAGAAAAGTATCATTTGCTGAATGATAAAATTAAGGTATTTCCTTGGGGATTGAGTTTTTCATTTCATCTGCAGAGTGGATGTCCTACAGACTCTTCCTGGGTGTATTGATAGTGTTTTCTTTCTCTTTGGGAGAGTTGAGAAAAGACGCTGGTTATTTAAACAGTAGATCTTGACTGAGGGGGACAAACTGGAAATATACTCTGAGCCCCTTTTTAAATGGGCTTTTAATTTTTGTTGCAGACAAGTGAGATACTTAAACAAAATAATTAATCATTCAATTAGCAACTATTCCTGGCTGCCCGCAGCACTGGCTATATAGCAGGGAACGAAAGAGAGCCCCTGTCCTCTTTTTGACAGTCTAGTCAATTCCTATGTTCATGGCCATTGTAGCATCTCGGTGATGGCAGGGTCGTGGCCTCCAGCTATGATAGCAGCACCTGAATTGTACATCATGCTTCTAAGAAGGTACAACATGTGGCACGTTAACTCGGTAAGTATAAACACATCTGAGATGAAGTCAGAGACCCTCAGCAGACTATCTGTCCACAGAGTCACTGGTACCACTCCTGTGCTGGCCACCCGGGCTCTCCTTCGAGGTTCTAAAATTCAGGGTGAGAGGAGAGCATAAAAAGATGAGGGTTCCACACTTGCCAGAGCCCATAATCAATGTAAAGGTAAGACCTGCACTGTAAAGAACCTTGCGGCGAAGTCTAAGATGGATAAAGACAGCCAGCCGGGTTAAAGGTTAAACAGCAGAACTGCAGCAACATGCAAAGCCTTTAATGGAGTTCAAAGAGGGAGCATGTTCCCTCACTGCTACTTCACTAGAAGCAGTAACAGCTTAGTCTGTTACCAAATCAGGAAAATCATGAGTTTACATTGGGTAATATATTGCCCAATGCTTAGTAACAAATATTCTGATGAATAAAAAAGAAACATAACTCTAAATTCCAAGGTAGTTCTCCCTTTCCCTTCTCCTTACTCTCTCCCCCATCTCTCTTTGCATCTTCCTATCTATCTCTCTCTCCCTCCCTCCCTCCCTCCCTCTCTCTCTCTCTCTCTCTCTCTCTTTTCTCCCTCCCTCCCTCCCTCTCCCTCTCCTGTTTGTGGTTACTGTTCTTGTCCAAAGAGAAGGCTTTCAACTTCAAAAGATGTCATGAGATGTTTTTTGGAATGGCTTCCCAAGCGACTGGGAGGGAGTTCAGCCTCTGCCTCTAAAGCTGCCTGAGGAAGGGTCCCTAGCTTTATCTTGATGCTCATTGGAAAGACTGTTGCAATGCCCTTGGGGATTAAAGAGAGAGATTTCAGATGTGGGACCTCAAGTCATCAAAGTAGAGCTGGAGACTTGGCTCAGGTGGTAAAATGCTTCCTGCAAAAGCTTGGGGACCAGGGTCCATATCCTTAGTGCTCACCAAAAGGCTGGGCGGGGAGCTACATGCCAGTAATCCCAGCTATCTCAAGGCAGAGGTAGGCAGATCTCTGGAAATTTAAGGTTAGCCTGGTCTATATAGCAAGTTCTGGGCCAGGATTACCCAATAAGACCCTGTCTCTAAACAAACAAATAAGTAAATATAAGGTCACATTCTCGGTACTGGAGACTATTGGGTAGATTTTAGCAAGTAAAGGGGCCAGGGACATGGTTTAACCTTGAACCATCTTCTGGGAGTTGACAGAAATGGATGGAAAGACATGGAATGTGGCAAGAGGTGGACAGAGCTAGCAAGGGGTCTGGATTTTATTCCGTGGGCAGTGGGAATTGTGAAGGGGTCTGTGTGGGAGCCACCTATGGTTTCAAAATCATGCTGTCAATTTCCCAATCGCCTCTTGAGCATCAAAGAAATGCAAAGATTTCTCAATTTGCTGGCCCTTTGGAGGAATTCACAACTGCTCCCTCATTGCTCTCCATTCATGACTGGAGGGATTTACTGAAACACTCTGTTCTCTGGTCAGTGTTTTCAATTCTGTCTTATAAATTCGTAAGACAGAACTCTCATTCCCGTCTAGCCTCCTCTGATTTCCTTCTCCATGGGTAAATGAAGTGAATTTAATTAATGACTTTACACACACACCCAAATAACCTTATCTTGGCAGGCAGATTTTAGGCATACACTTTGTCTTCAGATTTTTGGGTGAAAAGTGATGATTTTTAGAGATCGTGTCATGATTTTTTTTAAAAAAAAATCAATATTCACTCCAGAATTATAGTGGTTCTTGGGTGTGGTTTGATTTCTAACATTTTTCAGATTTTTTTTCCCATGAGAAATTCCTTTTGTAATAGTTCCTACAATTTTTAAATTTTATTGACATATGTAAAACTTCATAACTTAGCATCTGTTTATTTTTGACCTTCAAACTATGGGTCCTGGCTTTAAACTCCACTCTTCATGTTTGTTTTTGAACTTGGGTCTAGAGAAGCCCATACTGGCCTTAAATTTGTTCTGTAGCCTCCACCGCTGAAGTTCTGGGGTTACAGGTGCACGCCTCCATGGCCTGGCGGTTGCCCTCATTTCTAACCAAATAGGTTTCCTTTTTTACCTGTCTGATAACCTTGCAGTTCCAGCCTGGGGAAGACAGTCTGTTGGTTGAAACGCAGAAGATAAAGAGAGTCACTATCACAATCTGTTAGTCACCCTTCAATTCCAGATCACTGGAGATAGGAAAGAAAACACAACCAGCCATGTTCAAGACAGCATAAAACAGAAGGAAGTGTTCCAACCAAGCTGCAGAAGGCTGTGCAAACACTGGGCACCGCTGATGGAGTTACATGGGGTGAACCTAAGACCGCGCTAAGTGAGCCCAGCCATGTCAGGATTACCAACTTAACGGGCCCATCATTGCTCACGATATCCTCAAATTATCTCCCTCTTATTTGTTTCCTGACCCTTTCTGGATGAGGACTTTTCAATAATGTGAAACTGGCTGGATCACGGTGCATGCTTCACGATACCTGTGGCCGATGCCAGCCATGCTACCATGAAATGCCCTGCCGGATCCTTTTTCCTGACTGAGAAACTGGCCCTGTCATCTCTCATGGTACTTACATCTGATCACATAAGCACTTTCTCGTTTACGAACATTTTTGTTCATTATGAGCCTAAGTGTGACAATGGACACAAATTTTAATTTGTATGTGAACACCTCAATGGTATCATGCATAAACCCAAAGGAATTCTTCAAAATGTCAACAGCTCTCTTTAAATAAGTTACTTCCTTTTCTTCTGGAACTTTCCCATTTGCCCCTCATAACATCTGTTCTGCTTCTGATGATTTCCATGTACAGTAGAAATTATTTTTTTCTACTTAAAAGTAATACTTGATTATAGATTTCACTGTTAACAACATAAAATCTGGGATTCTTTTCAGGAATTTACCTCATAGCACTTACATAAAATTTTACATAAAATTTATGAATTTTATGTAAACTCCCTAAAACTTTTAGTTGTTTGTTCTACGGTATTTCAAAAGCAAAGCACTGAGCTCCCACATCCAAGATACCATACACATAGCACTTGAAGATTTTTAAAATCTTTTATCTTCAAGTTACACTGAAGATCATCTTCCTACAATTGCTTTTTAATTTCTTAGCTATTTTTCAAAATCATTTGTTCTTAGTGATTTAAATATTCACTCTCATAGGAGCACATATGACATGTAAGAAATGAATACAGAAGAGCACAGTCTCCTGAATTCGACGCTCACAAAATATGAAAATAACATAACTCATGTTCAAACCTAAGCACGGTGTTTTCAGTGTGTTATTTGAGAGCGTTCAAAGAAATCTAATGACAATGAAAACGTCTATTCTAGTTTTTAATTTCACTTCAGTTATGTGTACGGTCAGTTACTAGGTTCTCAGAAGTCCAGTTCAAGGAGCTGACAAGCTGACGTCACAGGTAAAGGTGCATTGTGTCACTTTGGCCTGATGACCTGAGTTCCCTTCCTGGGACCTACAAAGCCCTGACTTCTGGAAGAAATTCTCTCACTTCCACATACATGCCATTGCACACATGCACCCTGACCCAAACATACTTCATACACACATGTGCACACTCTAATAAAGCATAAACCTTTTAAAGAGTTCTTTTTTATTTGTGTGTATGTGTCTGTGTGGGTGCTCGCCATGTGTGTGGGAGAAGTATGTGGGGAGGACCAGAAAAGTGCCTCAGATCTGCTGGAGTTATTAGCAGCTGTAGTCTGTTAGAGGTGGGTGCTGGAAACCAAAGCTTGGGTCCTCTGCACGAGCAGCAAGTGCTCTTAGTCTCTGAGCCATTTCTCCAGTTGAGTCTGACTATGTAGCTCTGGCTGGTGTGGAACTCACTATTTTGAGACTAGCTGGTTTCAGACTCACAGAGATTCACCTGCCCCTGCCTTCCAAGTGCTGGCATTAAAGGCATGGACCACCATGCCCAGCCCAAATATATAATTGTTTTAAAGTCTAAATCAGGGGCTTCAGAGGTGGCTCAGTGGTTAAAAACTATTTACAGTTCTTCCGAAGGACCTGCTTTCTCTTCCCAGCACCCACGTGGAGGTTCGCAATCATCTGTAACTCAAGTTCTCGGGGATCTGACACCCCCTTCTGACTTCCGTGGTCATTAGGCATGTATATGGTTCACCCCCTACATACCATCTTTAAGGACCACCATGGTATCCAAGGAGGCAAACAGCTGGTAGAGTCCAGACTACTGAAGATGCTTTAAAAACCAAGTGTTAGGCACCTGTCTGCTCAGCACAGCTGGGAAGTCCACATCTGGGAAGTTCAGATCTGGACAGTTAGTCACCAGGAAGAGATGGATGCTTCTTTCAAGATGTGACACTTATTAGGGCAAGCACAAACTAAACAATCGCAGACGGGGTCTGGCCTGGCTATCACCTCAGCCCCTCCCACCCAAGCTCCTGTGCTAGGAAACTTGGTGCCAGGGTGGCAGTGCAGAGAGAAGGTAGAACGTTTCAAAGGTGGGACCTAGTAAAAGCTGAGTTAGTCTTCGCTGTCAGCTTCAAGGCTCAATGTGGTTCTTTTGGAACTCTTATATAGTAGGTTGTCATAAGAAAGAAGATGAAAGAAAAGCAAGCCTGTCCCGTGGACCTGTCAGGTTTCCAATCTTGTCATGTCATCCCTTCTTCTTGTATGACTTCCTACAGTACGCTGTCTGCCATATTGTGATGTGACCAGAAGTCCTGCCCTGAACCCAACAAATGCTGAAACCTGCTCTTGAATGATCAGAACCATGAACTAAACAACAATAATAATAATGATGATAATGATAATAATAATAATAGCTTTGTTTTCAGTTATGTGTGTGTTTCTGTGTGAGGCTATGTGCACAGGCACTTAAGTATAGGTGCTCCAGGGAGCACTACATCCCCCTAGAACTGGAATTACAGATGCCTGAGGCACCCAGTGTGGGTGGGAATGGCACCCTAGCCACTGAGGAATCTCTTTCCGTGTCCCCCATACTTCACATTGACTGTCGGGTACTGTGTCATCATAGCAGCAGATGCCAGCCTCATACAGATGGGGAGCAATGGAGCACAGCAGAGCACTGAAGTGAAATGCTCAGCAGCCTCCAGCACTGGGGTCCGAGCTCAGTCTGAAAGAAGAGCTGAAAAGTAAACAGCAGAGCATTTAAAAAGCGATGCATATGTGCATCATCAATTATTGATTCCCAGCATTTAAAAACCATGACAGAAGCTTCCAGACCTTAAAAGATTCACCTCCCTCCATGAAGAGCGCTGACTTGGCAAACTGATTTGGTACTATATAGGTACAGTTCTAAACCAGAGCTGATATTAGTAGAGGAATGAGCCTCGTTTCTTCCAATTAGAAGTAGAACTGAGAGGAGGCAGCCAGCTCTTAGCGCCTGAGGCCACAGATTGAAAACAATCTCCCTGTGACACTTCAGCTGGACCCCCAAGAAGGAAAGGGAAAAGTCACAGGCCCCAGATGAAGGCCCGGAGATGGGAATTCCTGGACCCTCGCAGGGCGTTCATTAGTAGATGTGCAGCTGTAATGATAGTGGCGGATATTCACGGTCACATTCAGGATGAAGGGAAGATCAGCCTCAAGTTATGTGTTAACTCAGCATTGCGCTCCACAAGTTACTTTAATTACATGCCTGTGTCTATGCCGTAACACCAAACATCTGCTGGAAACTGAAGAAAATATCTTCTCTCCAGATGTTTAGCTTCTGGCCAAGGAGGCAGAACACCTGTGGACTGAAATAGCATTTTACCAGATGTTTGACAGTGTATGTCTGGAGACTAGCTCCAGCTCTGGGTGTCCAGCCCACCATGAGGGCTCCACATAGAGACTCTTTATATTTACTGAGGTGAGGACAGAGGACTGTTATAACTCCTGGACTGTGAGGTACACATGGGGCCGGTGGTCTCCTGTACTATTTGTACAAATAAACCTGAAATGGGGAAAAAGCAAGTAACTGAATGTGTTCTTGTAACAACTACAAGTTCAATGGTTTTGATATTGCAATACGCTTCAATCAACAGAATAAGCTTCACTATCATACGCTTCAGCAAAACTTGAGTATATGTGTATATTTATACCTTAATATGACATATGAATGTGTGTCATATCAGTGCCTATCTGTGCAAGTATATATACACACATATGCATTCATCATACATACATATATACATCTATGCTGTGTGTGTGTGTGTGTATATATATATACACCCACTTACAGGGATGGAAATATTTATTATAGGTACTGGCTCGTGTGCTTAAGGAGTCTCACCACCTATCATTGACAACTGGAGGCCCTGGGCATCGAACACCAGGCCCAAGCTGGTAGTGCAAATGAACCCAAGTGTGAAGGCCTGAGACCCTAACAAGATAAAGGTGTCAGTGCAGGGCCTCAGTCTGAAAACCCGCAGGCTAGGAATGCTGTGTCCTCTCTTGAATTTAACATGTTCCTTTCTGCTTTATTGAGACCTTCCCTCAACAGACAGGATGCCTCTCCCACATCACTGGGGCAGATCTTCTTTATTCCATCTACCAACTCAAGAGCTAGTCCTTGAGCAGAGGGCAAAAACTAGAACAAAATATACTGGCATATATGTGTGAAAACATCATAATGAAACACATTACTTTATATAAAACCTTTTTTTAAAAAAGTCAACACTCGGCAAGCACTGATGTCCCAGAAACACCGTCAATCCCACCCAAAAACAATGTACTTCAGGCAGCCTGGGTGCCTTGTGAGGCTGATGTATGATCCTGACCACAGCAAGCATGTACACACATATGAATACATGGAGTCAGTAACAAAACCTAAGCATGTCTGTTCATTTTTATTATTAACATCTGACTTTTTGTAGAATGGCCTACTTTTCTGAGACTGGTTAAAAATTTTGACCAAGAAACATGCTGTCAGTGTTATCACTAAAAAAAGAAGAAAATAGTGTAGAAAAACTATTGGTTGACAATGCGTAGGTGTTCCTCACAGATGCTGGATGCTGAAACCCTTCATCCTCCCGTTGATCAGTTCCTTGGGGGCTGAGGGTTTAATTCCCAGTTGAGTATGTATCTTAGGGATTTTATTGTTGTGAAGAGACACCATGACCATGACAATTCTAACAAAGGAAAACATTTAATTGGGCAGCTCAGTTCAGAGGTTCAGTCTGTTATCCTCATGGTGGGACATGGCAGTGTGCAGGCAGACAGCAGTGGAGAGGTAGCTGAGAGTTCTTCATCTTGTGAAGGCAACAGGAAGTGAACTGAGACACTGGGCTGTCTGTATCTTGAGCATAGGAGACCTCAAAGCCCCTCTCTACAGTGACACACTTCCTCCAAACAAAGCCACACCTTCTAATAGTGCCACTCGCTTTGAGTTTATGGGTGCCAATTGCATTCCAACTACCCCAGTATGCTATCCCTTTCTTAAATCTATGAGAACAAGTTCTTAACTAGCATCTCCGCTGCTACTGTTGCTTTCTGACGCTGGTTCTGCTCAGATGCGCCACGTGTTGTTGAAATACATCACATGGTCCACATGTATTCCAGCCCAGGCCAGCCCACCTCTCTATAGTTTTCCCTTACACTCTTTTTCTTATCCCTTACAGTACACTACAGTGTACAGGCAAAATCTAGCTGACTGCCTGTTTTTGTATAGCCCTTCAACCAAGAATGGCTTTCACATTTTTTAAATCATTCAGTATAGTGATGTTTTATTAAGAATGATTTTTACATTTTTTAAATCATTCAGTATAGTGATATTTTATTTGTGTTTTAATAAATAAAGCTTGCCTAAAGATCAGAATGCAAAGCTAGCCACACCAGTCAACCACACCGGCCAGGCAGTGGTGGCACACGCCTTTCATCCCAGCAGCCACACTAGTCAACCACAGAGGTCAGGCAGTTGTAGTGCACACCTTTAATCCCAGCGCTAGAGAGGAATATAAGGCGGGATGAGACAGGAACTCGCTCTCTTTTCAGTCTGAAGATTTCATAGAGGTAAGAGCTCTCTAGTGGCTGGTTGTTTTGCTTCTATGATCTTTCAGCTTGAACCCCAATATCTGCCTCTGGGTTTTTATTATTCATGCTACAATTCAGTGGGCGGAAGGAATCAAATGAATAATACTTTGCAACACACGATGATTAATGTGTAACTCAAATTTCGGTATTCATAACCAAAGTTATAATGCACAACAGTCATGTTGTTTGTTTGTGTGTTGTCCAGGGTTGCTTTGTGCTCAAAGGACAGAGCTGCACAGTTGCAGCCCAGGTTGCATGGCCCGCAGAGCTTAAAATGCTCACCAGTTGGTCCTTTGTAAAAGAAGTTGCTACCCCTTGTTTTAGCCACACTGCCCTCCTTTCTGTGCCTAAAATCCAAACTGTACAGCCCCTCTTCCTAGAACTCTGTTTCCAGGTCTTTCTCTTTCTGGAATTTTCTTCTCTAGCATTTTGCACAGTGTTTATTTTCTTAAGGTCTTGCTGAATTTGCACAAAACCAGCAGAAAGTCACTTATGGTCAGAACGCATGTCTTTCCACCCAACAACACATTTCAAATCCTGGGTGGAGGGGTTTGGTTTGCAATTTTTTTATTTGTCTCTGGCAGTAGCAAGGGAATGAGATACTTTCCTGAGAACATGGTGAGTGCAATTCCATTACCATGGAATTTCTGCACTTTCTGCAGACTGCGAATGGCTGTCCCCTCTCCTGCTGAACACACATTAGAAGTTGAAGGAAGAGACTGCACATCCCAACACCCGGATTCAGGAAGCCAAGGGAAATATTACTGAAATTCTCATGTGCCATTTCAACCATGCCTCCAGCTCATGATCCCAGCAAGGAAGGAAACATAGACTAGAATTGTTTGCTGTTGTTGAGTCCTCAATGTAACTGTGAACATGGCTCTCCAACACTACAGCAGACTGATCTACAGAGGAATGAACCAGAAAGCCCTGCGATCTTTGAGTGTGTGGGGTCATCACTTTGCATGAATCTGAGATTTCCTCCCCCACATCGTCACTGAACTACACCTGTGGACCCCTCCAGTCACTGGCCATGGAACCTGTAAGATCAGATGAGAAAATATCTGTAAAACTCCTTTAAAACCAAATGTTAAAGGAATAGATAACATTTCATTAGTACCCAAATCATAAAACATCAGTACACAATTCTACATACCCTGTAATACACACACACTACACACACACACTACACACACACACACAATATCAAAGATTTTAAAGAAATTCAACTAAGTTTGCACAACTGTGCATGTATGCTTTGTTTTTTCTTTAAAATACAGGAAACGATAAGGGACACTTCGAGATCACAAATGTATTCGGAGAGATGTAGGGCACTTCTTATCCTAGGCAGAGATGAGAGATGGAAATACTGAGAAGGTCAAACTGCAGAAGGTTAAAGATTAAGGCCAAGCCAGACAGAAACCCCTGTGTGACAGCTTTAATTTAGAAGGCATCGATTACCGCAAGCAGCCAGGCAGCGGAGTTCTCTGTGGGAACCGTTCACGGGTTACTGAGAGTGGAATCACGTATACCGGGGGAGCCTCTGACAAACCAGGACGGAGAAGGAAACAGTCCAGCCAGAGTGACAAACAAGCTGGACTTGGGAGTGCTTTTAGCACCTGTCAGGGCTGATGTCGGGGCTTCATGGTGCCATGAGCTGGGAGTTAGGACCTGTGAGTCCATACCAGGGCTCTAACACACTAACTTGTGTGCCATTCTTGCCTTCTGAGAGGCAGATTTCTCCCCTACAAAATAAGAGCATACATATGAATATATGCATATTACATTTTTTTTTTGAGACAGGGTCTCGTGTAGTCCAAGCTGGCCTCGCTACATAGCTGAAGATGACCTTGAACTTCTGATCCTCCTACCACTACACCCAGCTTATATGACCCGGGGCTCCCCACATACAAGACAAGCATTCTACCAATGGAGCTATGTCACCAGACCCAGAAAAATATATTCTTTCTTTCCACGGTGAGTAAAGCTAACATCTAAAAGGCACCAGCCCACATATCCTGGTTAAGAGAAGCTGCAGGTACTGCTCTGATTGACAGCTTAGTCATTGTCGAGACAGACACCTCATTACCATCAAGTCAGCTTCCTTGGACTGCTAAACCTCAATGGAGAAGCATAGCGTCTATCATGAGCTGATAGGTTGTCTCCAGGCATCTGGAGGTGACTCATGAAAAAAGCACAGTCAGAATAGACAGGGCCACCTGCTGGCTTGGGTCACCAGGCAACACACAGAATCTTTAGTTGGCTGAAGAGTAGGGAGGGGTCTTAGTCAGAGGGCTGATACAAGCTAATGCCAAGGGAAGAATTCACAAAGGAAGTGAGAACCAGAATCTGCAGAGAACTTGACCACTGTGGGCAAGAAGGAAAGGCAAACTTTGAGCTAAAATGGCCCGTTTGAACATCAGGTAAGAAGCGGGCAACAGAAAGTAGACCAAATGGGTAGGAGATGCCTGCATGGCCATATCTGGTGCTAGGGGAACCCACTGAAGAGTTGAGTGTTTGACGCCAGTGCCCCTTATCACTCATCCCCAGCCACTTGCTCCTGCCCACACTTCCCTACGTGTGATGCTGCCCAAGTACCAGTTAGTGTTTGATCTGACCTATTTAATGTCCAATCTTCCCCTTCTGACTACCTGCCAGAAAACATGGCCCTCAATGGCTCAATAGGATGAGTCAGTGTATTGAATAGGGTCGCTTATTGATCAATAATATATAAAATAGAAAGAAGAATGAAAGTAATGAATGTTCTTCATGTGTAACATTTCAATATTTTTTTAAATTTCTGATAATAAAAGGGCATGCAGAGTTCTCAAATCAATTGTTCTGCAGAATATTAGAGTCTAAATTTTGCCTCATGTCCCTAAATTTATGTGCTGGATTCCCTACCCCAGCACTTCAGAATGTGACTATATGAGAGACAAGGAGGGAATTATGATAACATGAGGTCATTAGGGTGAGCCCTAATCCCATACAACTTTGTCCTTATAATGCATGAGATTAAAACCCAGAGATAGACCCAAGACAGGTGCACACACAGATAATGCCATGTGAACCCTCAGTTAAAGAGCGGCCATTTGCAAGCCTAGGAAAGAAATCAAACTTCCCAAGCCCTCCATTGCAAACCCCTAGCCTCCAAAACAGCAAGACGACCAATTCCTGCCGTTTAGGTTATCTAGCCTAAGATATTTCATTATGGTAGCCTACCAAGCTGTCACAGAAAACTCACCAACGTTCTAAAGATCGTTGTGATATGCTGGGATACTGTTAACACTTATTTCAATACTGTTTTGTTGAAAACGTATTCTAGGGCCAATGAGAGGAATCAGTGTGTAAAGGCACGTGCTGGCCAAGTCAGGTGACCTGAATCCAGTCCTTTGAAAAGGAAAGAACTAATGCTAGCCAGATACACCATGGAAAGCACACACACCACACCACGCTACACACACACACACACACACACACACACAAACACACGTATGCACAACCATGTCCTTATAGAAATTAAGCTTTTAAAAAGAAATTTATTGTAAAGCCTTTATTATAGACATTTAAACATTGGCTTATTTTTATGTATTTGTTACCTAATATTGCTGATTGGTGAACTAAATTTCCCCTCTTTGGAAGTAGCTGTGGTTTGAATTTATGGTTTGAATAGGGTCACACACCGTCCCGTCCCATTCCTCTCCCCCAAACAAAGCTTGGTGCTAGGAGGAGATAGTAGGCTATTATTTCAAAGGTGAGGTGCTTCCCTGGGAAGGAACAAATGCTGGTACCCCAGACTGAGTTTGCTCCTGTGAGGACGCAGTACCACTTAAGTGCTGGCTCATTGTCTTGGCCTAAGCAGCCACTACCCTGCCCTTCCTCTGCTCACACCAGAAAGCAGCAACACTAATGACACAGGAAAGAAACACAAGAAGGTAAATTGGAGAAGGCTTCAAAACTCCCAAGAAGAACCCAAAGGGCGTGGGCCTAGGAGAGCTTTTAGCTCCTATCAAGACTCACCGGTGTCCAGGCTTCATGGTGCCATGGGCTGGGAGTTAGGACCTGTGAGTCCGTATCAGGGCTCTAACACACTAACTGTGTGATCTTGCTTTCTGAGAGGCAGATTTTTCCCTTACAAAATAAGTGCATACATATAAATATATACATATTACCTTTTTTTTTGAGACAGAGTCTCGTGTAGTCCAAGCTGACCTTACTACATAGCTGAAGATGGCTTTGAACTTCTAATCATCCTACCAAGACACCCAGCTTACATGGTGACCCAGGGCTCTCCGCACGATAGGCAAGCTTTTTCCTACAATAATACTGAGCGGTGACACAGGAGCTGAGATCAAGAATCGTTTCTGTGGTGTAGACAAAAGGGGTTCCAGGGAAAAGTCTTTGAAGTCAAGGGACTGAGGACCAAAGTCCCTGTGGAGTGTAGGAAGTGAGGGGAATCCTCTGCCTTCCGCTCTACCCTGACCTGTCCTGATGGCACACAGCAAGGTGACCTGGGCTCTTGGGAAGGAGATGAATATATTTTGTATGTAGACGCCAAGAATCTGAACCTTATGTCATTCCAGGAATTGGAATACGTTTGTAGCCTCAAGTAACCAATAAAAACTGTCTAGTGACTCATTTGGTTCACTTTGGTCGTCACCCTAGTGGCAACCTAAAGGTTTTCATGGATTGTGTTTCGACAAACCGTGTAGCATGTAGCTTTTCATCTAATGTTTTTATCTTGAAGCACATGGAGCTAACTAGATACACCCAAACGACACCTTAGCAGAACCCCTCATAAATCTCACCGCTTTTTGATGTATTTTCTGTTGCTTCTACTTTGTATGTGTGTTTTCACATGTGTGTACTGCAGATACGGAGGTGAGTGTGTGCGCCTATGTATACGTATTCACGAAGAGGCCAGAGGTTGACATTGAGTGTCTTCCTTGGTCGCTCTCCATTTTGTTTATTTACTGGGGCAAGGCACCTCTCTGAACCCAGAGCTCATCTATTCCACTAATCCACCTAGCCAGGAGTTGGGATTACAGAGGGCCATGACACCCACCCCAAGTGGGATACTCACACTTGCCTGACAAGCACCGTATCCGCTAAGCCATCTCCCAGCCTGACTTCTGTGGTTTTATCTTTCTTTGTGCTTCAACATCTGCTTGTCATGTAGCTCAGACACGTGAGGATTGGCTAGGTCACTGCTTTGGTTATTTTTGAAAAGCAAGAAAAGTTGAATCCTTTTAGTGCGAAGCTCTGCTGCCAGACAGTTCTCAGCCACGTGCCTCTGGGAGACTCCGGTTTCCTCATCTGAAAAATGGTGACAGTCACTATCTCACCTATGATCTTCTCAAAGTTCACACGACAGATAGGAACACTGTGCTCAGCTTGCTGGGTTAGTGACATATGTATCTGGAAAATAAGCAGATAGTCTGTGACCAAAATAAGTCTTGACTTCCATTCATCTAATAGTTGCTGGGTTCTTTTCTTGCATCTAAGTAAGTCAAGAGAAAACTCAAGGGCAAGGTTCTTAGGGATCTGGCTTTTGTCTCACTGGGCGAGAAAAATGTGCCTTGAGAGCATTAGTGAGTTTGTGGTTTTCTATGCTGAAAGACTGAAGTTCTAACTGGAATTATTATAACTTACACCCTTTTAGTCATTTTTGATGCAAATGTAGAAAACGTCGAACAGGGATGAGTATTCTAAATATATATTACTTTATTTAATGAGCATCTTCATTAATAGTTACAGTTCATCATGTGACAGGCATTTTCAAACAGCAAGTAGGTGGATGGCATGCAAACCCTGTGGTTGCTTGGAGAAGAAAATTCAGAGTCCCAGATAAGTAAATGTAACTAGAGATTTCACAGGCGATGGTTGGGGAATCTGAAAATTTCCCTTCCCCTGCAGCAGGAGGCCTTCCTCCTTGGGTATAGTATTTCAGAGGCTTGGTTCCTGGGAACCTTTCCCCTGACTCTGCAGATGCCTCCCCAGCTCCCTTAAGGTGCAGGGGCTTCATTTTAATCACAAAATGTGTTCCAGTTTCTGTAATAATCTGCAGCTGTTTGACCGTTGCGTGCAAGAAGTTTGAAGATTTCTCATTGTCCCCTGGAGCAGCTTCGGAACAAAAGCAACCGATTCTCCACTGGCAAGGATCAGGGAAAGGCCACCTATCAGTGGAGTTTTGAACATTTCTTCAATTAAGTCCCAGCCCTAGAGTCGGTGATGAATAAGAAAGAGAGGGAGAGGGTGGTGAGTTAGCAGAGTTGCTTTTTAAAAACTCTATTTAAGATGACAAAGTTCGGCCGGGCGGTGGTGGCGCACGCCTTTAATCCCAGCACTCGGGAGGCAGAGGCAGGCGGATCTTTGTGAGTTCGAGACCAGCCTGGTCTACAAGAGCTAGTTCCAGCGCAGGCTCCAAAGCCACAGAGAAACCCTGTCTCAAAAAAAGAAGAAGAAGAAGAAGAAGAAGAAGAAGAAGAAGAAGAAGAAGAAGAAGAAGAAGCTAAAGATGACAAAGTTCTGCCCAGGGTAGCCTGCAGCCTTCTCTACAGGACACACCTATAGGCAGGAGGCATCCCTTTTCTGGATCCTCTTGTGTTAGCGTGGAACACTGAGCACCTACAAGCTGATACTTAACTCACAAGTGGCAAACATAATCGGAGGCAAAGAGTGTCTGAAAAAACAATGAGTTAATATGGTTTTAAAAAAAATAAAAGGTGATATTAGTGACATCTCAGCTTTCAAGAGAATTTTTATTTTAAAACAAAACCCCATCACTGTGAGTTCAGGTGGTTTCCTCACGACTCTAAAACTCTATGTCTTCAAGGTGGTAGAGGAGTTCATCCCCATGGACGGGTCACGGTGTCCTTGCCTAGCAAGCTGGGTCCACCCCAGCAAGCCGGGCTTGCCTTCAGTCCCACGTCCTTTCTTACGCGTGCACTTAAGCAAGTTTTCATTAGCTTGGGTTTCTGCTAGGCTGTCACTTTTTCTGCTTTTCAGATGATTTAGAATTAATCACACAGCAGTTAAGACACATTCTAAATATCCGTCAAACAATGGCATTTAATTATGCTCTGGGGGAATATTTGGGCAGGTAATGATTATGGATTCTCCACAAACACAAAAGAGAACATTGCATGTGACTGTCATTGCAGTAAGCATCCAAGCCCTCCTGTATGGCATTGACTTCTGTAAGAGACAGGCTAGGAACAAAACGTCCAAGTCTTGTTTGTGCCGCTCAGCTGTCACCTACATGTATTTAAACTTTCTGCTCCCAGATGACACCCAGATGATCCTGGGGGGGGGGTAGTGTTTATTCCACAGAACCAAGATATCTTGGTTAGAGGTAACCTTTCAGACCAATGATACAAGGTAAATCAAGAGGGTTTGGTGCACGGGGTGACCTCTTCCCTAATTTTGGAACCTCCCTGAGGGATCCTGGGTTCTCATACTGTAATCTCCACAGGCAGTAAGTGGGGAGTCTGACCCAGTTAACTGTGCCAGGTTTCCCAAGGCAAGTGTTAGATTGTGTCTCTATCTTTTGCGTTGAGCAACTTGGGGACACTCTGGTGTCTGCAGAGTCTCTTAGAGCTGGATGCTAGTCTGGTCCCCGAGCTTGAACTCAGGGCTGGAACTCAGAAAAAAACTGGAACAAATCTTCATTTCACAATGGTCCCCCAAGAGCTAAGGGCCTTCCGCCAAGAAGGAAGTGACAACTTTAGATCCTTGCAAGGAAAAGAGCAGGGGTGGGTGGAGAGGGGGAAGGGAGCTTTCCTCTTAATCTCCTAGCCTTCTCAAGATCTTAGCTCACAGGGGGGGGCCTGACATCCAGGAATCTCTCTGGACAGCTCCTGCCTAAAGATGCCCTTGATAGTCTGAATAGTTGACCCAACCTGTAGCCACTGACCTTTCTTCACCCTCTCCAGGAATTACTACTGGAACCTTGAGTGTGCATATTTCTCCTTCTCATTGAAAGAACCCCTTCCACACTCCTGGAATAGTGTGTAACGGTGTGGTGTGTAAATGCGCATGATCAAGAACAATGACAAAGCATTGAGAACGTCTTAGCTTTGAAAATGCAGCAAGCATCAGATCCATCTACTTAAGTCTCCCCACAAAGGGTAAGGTTATGTGCATCCGAACCTTTGTTGTCTGGGCAGGTCACTCCTCTGAGCCCAACCTGACGACCAGACTTCCAAGACTACCCACGAGAGGAACCAAGACACCACGGTCCAGTTTCCAAACATGGGACTTCCTATTCAGGACTTCCCACCTCCTTCCTGTCCTACCCCATTCAGAGGAGTGAGGACAGATTCGCTTGCTAAAATTGCCAAGCCAGGGCCTGCAGCAGGGCCAGGCTGAGCTGTTTCTGAAGCTCACAGCAGCTGTGACTCATCCCTCCTACGGTCCGTTAACTTCCTACTCCTCTCACCAAACCAGCGACCTGTCTCACTCTGACTCCAACGAACCCACTTGTTCTCAAATTTGCTCAATAAACATAACATTGGCCCCCAACCTGTCTTCATGCACGGGATGCTCGGAGAAGAGCAGGTAAGAACCAAGGGTCTACAGAACGATCAAGGATGGGGCCAGGGTTGCATCCCTGGACTTTGGGGAGTGAGAAATAACTGCTAATAAGAGACAACAGCAAGGGTTAGGGCATGTGCCATCCTGCCCAGCTGAGTTAAGGGAATGCAATCATCCAACTGTTTGCAGGAAGTCGCTCCGCAAGCACAGGCGCACACAGCTTTGTGATTAGGAACCTAACACTCTGGTGCCCTGGCTGAATGGGTAACAGTGGACTAGCCTGGCTTCCCGCCAGACAACAAGACCTGCTTTCTCTATGCCACCTTCCGGCCCTGTTACCCAAGGCACAACAGGAAATGCAAAACTTCCATTTTCAGAGAAGTTGGAGGTCTTTCCTGGATGGTTCCAACTGTCAATAAAAAAAAAAAAGTGTCGTGTGGGGGTAAGAGAAGACTGCAACTCTGGTCAAGAGAAACATCCTGGAAGACAGCAAACGAAGAAACCCGTGTTTGCTGAAAAGTGATGGAACCAAGTAACGCTTAAAGCCAGTGCCCGCAGAGACCAATTTAAGGGGTGTATCAAGATGTGTAACCATTTCCCAACTCACATCTCAGATCCATCTCTACTTTGCTAGAGTCCCAGAGTCCAGGTGCTCCAAGAGCCCCCCAATACTTTAGAAAGTATTCAATAGGTCTGCTCAGTATTATTATTATCACCTATTAGTTGCCTGGTACAAGTATGATTTATGCATGTGTGTACCTAAGTATGTGCTGCTTGCTATCCCCATGAGCATGTGTGTGAAACTCAGAGGAGGACACGAGGCCTCCTCCTCCTCATTCCTCTCTGGCCTATTCTCTGTTTGACACAGAGTCCCTCGTTGAACCTGGATCTTGTTGACTTTTTGACTAGGCTGACAGCCAGCCTACCCCAGTGATCCTCTCTCCAGACTCCCCAGCACTGGGGTTACAGGTGCACACAGCCGTGCCTGTCTATTTTATGTAGGTACTGAAAATCTGACCCCAGGTCTCTATGCTTGTGCCACAAGTGCTCTTACACACTCAACCACGTCCTAGACTCCTGATCACCATTATCTGTTGAGTGCCTTTTCAGGTACTAAAATATGGAGCACTGAAATAATAGAATTCTCCCTATACATCCTCAGGGAATTCACTCGAGTCCCCTCTCAGATCCCCAAATCCAGGGATGCCTGAGCCCTTCATATTAAATGCCGTATTGCTTCCATATACCACACACAGTTTCTTCCTGCACTTTAGTCATGTCTTGATTACTTTCAACGCAAACTACAGCATAAGGCTGGGGATGTAACTCAGTGGCAGAGTCCTTGAAACCGTTGTGAGGGAACTACGTAGGAGATGTTGACATGCTCAGGACAGATGCAGCCTGCACAGGCCTAACTGCATGCAGCAACATGCATACCCGTCTTTAGAACATTTTCCAACTCCCAGATGGGACGGTTTGAAGAAGGGAGGCCTGTGGGTATGAAGGACTGGCTATCTATTTGGCTTGGATAACAACCCAATAAAATCAATCTCTAAATATATTAGTGGAACTTCAGAAGCAGGTATTTAACATGAGACCAAATGAAAAGCACAATTCACTTTCCAAGTTGGGGATTTTATTTTAATTCCTTTGCTTTAAAACTTAGATTAGCCTTTTGCCGTAAACAATTCTTGATGCCTACTTGCATCCCAGCAGAAGGTTCGCCAACATACTACTCGAAGCATCCCTTTAACCTCAGCAGGTTTGGGTCTGAACTCAGGTCTCGACCTCCAGGACCTTCAGCTTTGCCTCCTTCTACTCCCTACTTCCACCACCCAACAAGCATGACAGTTCTTGATACAACCCAAACACAGTGGTGATCAGTTGCTTCCTTTGCTGACACTGGGGGTGGGGAGGGCACCGCCATTGCCATGCCCATTTTAAAGACGAAAAGACAGAGGTGCAAAGGAAAATGCTGTCCCCAAAGTTACACAGCAAGGCAAAAGTCAATCTCAAATTTGATTTTAAGGTCAACTATTCTTAAACCCTGTGCCTTTGATTCGGTGGCCTCTGCCCTAGCCTGAACCTTATCCTTGCTGCTCTCTGTCTTCACTCTTCTTTTTTGTGCTTTTCAAAAGATCTGTACTATAGTTCTAGAGTCAAATTTATGAAGGCAATATATAATCATAAAGTCTGTATCTTTTAATCACCATTTGATGAGTCTAGGCAAATGTGTATATAGATGCTCCCGTTATCCCAAAGAGTTCTTGCTGGCCATTTAACATTAGTCTTCTCCCTGGTTCCTGACCTCAGCCATCAATAGTCAGATTTTTCTTCCTACGTGTTCTCCTTTAAAACGTGAAGAATATTGGACCTGAAGAGATGGCTCAGTAGTTAAGAAGACCCCTTGCTGCTCTTGCAGAGGATCCGGTTGGCTTCCCAGCATCCACATGAGGGCTCATGACTGTAACCCCTATTCCAAGGACTCCAGTGTCCTCCTCTAGTCTATGCAGGCATCAGACACACATGCGGTGCACTTACATGTGTGCAAGAAAAACACTTGTACTCATAAAAATCTTTCCTTTCCATTTCTTTATTCTTTCCTCCTTTCTCTCTTTTAAAGGCAGAATCTCACCATGGAGCCCTGGCTAGCCTGCTCTAAGTACAGCAGGCTGGTCTTGCGTTCACAAAGATCCAACTCAACTCCTTCTGCCTCCCAAGTGCTAGGATTAAAGGAATTTGCTACTGATCCTGGCTCAAAATAAAAGAAATCTTGAAACATAAAAATTGAAGGACATTGCATAGAGAGACCCAACTGTATAATCTTTTGCTTCTGTGTGCTTTCACACAGCATAACCATCTTTGTCCCATCCAGATTGTTCTGGGTATCAGTAGCTTAGTCCCCTGTGTCACTGAATGGTATGTGTACCTATGCACAGATCTGTCACTGTTTGAGGATATTTTAGATGATAGGCATTAGATTGATTTCCAGTTAGGAGTTCTGTGAATGAAGTTACTAGAAAGGTTCACATATAGGTTTTAATATGAATGCATGTTCTTTCTCTTGGGCAAATACACAGGAGTGGGATATAAGTCATAAGGGAAAACTACATATGCTTGATTTTGCAGGAATCTGTCAAACTGGGGACCAGGGAGGTGGCTCAGTTGGTAAAGGACTTTTTGTACAATCATGAGAATATGAACTTGATCCCCAGCATCTATGCAAAAGCCCCATGTGTGTAATGCATGTCTATAACTTCAGTGCTGGGGAGGGAGAGGGATAGAGACAAGTGGATCCCTGGAGCTACCTGGCCTGCCAGTGAGAGACGGTCCCAAAGGAGTACAGGGAAGAGAAACTGAGAAAGACACTCCAGTGCTGGTATTTGGCCTCCACAGGCATGCGCATGGGCAGAGGAAAGAGGTGCGAACTAGATTGTTCAGAAATTTTTAAAAAGAAGAGAAAAAGAATCTGTGAAACCATCTTCCAAGTGGCTACATAATTTTGTGTCCAAACCTCAGCGACGGAGTGCAGTTTCTCTGCACCAACCATAGACGTTGCTACTCTAACTTGGCCACACTGAGACACACCAAGTGCCACCTCCTCACAGTTACAATGTGTGACTAAGGCTGTTGCTCCTCTGGGCCCTGTGCACTTTTGCTATTTGTTTTCCTTAGATAAGCGTCTTGGGCTCATTTCTAAGCGGGTAGTTTATTTGCTGTTTCCTGATGTTGGAAGCTCTACATTCTCACAAGGTTCCTGTGTCTGCTGTGCTAGGTGAATGTTTCCTCCAAACCCACTGCTTGGCTTTTCATTTCCTTAGCGGCACATTTGAAGAGCGGTTTTAAACTGTGATCCTTGTGACTGACTGACTTCCTTCGTGTGTCTGATTCTTCATTATTACCTAAGAAACCTTTGCCTAGGCTCAGGCCACAGAACCGTCATTCTCTATGTTCCCCCGAATCTTTTTGCAGTTTTTGCCTCATTTTTTAAGATCTATATTCTATTTTATGTTAACTTAAATATGGTTCAAAGTAAAGGCTGAGGTCTGCCTGGGGATGTCCAGTGGCTTCAGCACCATTCACTACAACAGCCATCCCTTCCCGTACGGAACTATATTGGTAATTATCCCAAAGTCAGATAGAATATGCATGGGGCATTCGGGTCTCTGCTCTGCTTTGTTGCTCTGTCTATATTTACGCCAGCAAGTTCCTGTCTTAAATACTATAGATTTAACGTGTTTTGAAACAGGTATTACAAGTTGTCTGATTTACTCTTCCTATTCTAAAACATTTGGGCTATATTACTTTAGATACTATATTATATTGCCTTTGACATGTGCTGTAAAATTAACTTGCTGATTTTGACAAGAAGCTTTCTGGGATTGCAGCTAGGATATGTTAACTATAATGATCATTTCTGAGGGAATCAACATCTTACAATATTGAATTTTCTGTTCCATGAATACAATTAAATTTTTTCTGAACTCAGGAAATGAAAAGCAAGCTACCTACTTAGAAATGAGCCCAAGATTTGAAAAGATACTTAACTATAGAAGACAATACATTCATCATAAATTTAGTTATGTTTTGTAGTTTTCTATGTGCAAATATTGCCACTTAAATTAAATTTATCCCTATATTTCACATATTTTTAAAATTACATTTTCTCTATCTCTCGTGTGTGTGTGTGTGTGTGCGCGCGCACACTCTGTGAGGGTTCATACATGTGCGTGCAGGTGTCACAATATTTTATTTGTGATATTGCAAATTATTTTAACTTCAGCATCCAATTACTTGAACATGTAAACTCAATTAAAACCGTTTGATTACTTTAAGTAGCATTATTTGAAGATTATTTGGGAATTTTTAATGTAAATGTGTAAAGACAGTATTATTTCTTTTCAGATCTATGTGTGCTTTATATAATTTCATGCTATAGTACACCGTACAGGATCTTTAAGACAATACTAAGTAGAAATGGTGAGAACTGACATCCTTACCCTGTCATCATCCTGAAAGAGAGGGAATTGAGAAGGCTGGGGGATAGTTCAGTTGGGAAGTGCTGGCTTTCCAAACATGAGGACCTGAGTTTCGTATCCAGCACCCACTTAAAACTGTGAGGAACGGTAGTGCATGCTTACAGCCCCTGCACTGGAGACAGAGCAAGCACTGAACCTTACTGACAAGCAGCCTAGCCTTCCAGATGAGCTCTAGGCCAGTGAGAGGCTGTATCTCCAAATCAGCTGGGCAGTTCTTGAAGAGTGACAGAAGCACGATTTTGTCTTCTGTCTCTACACATGTGCACACGTATTGGCATGTGCACCTGCACACGTGCACGCACGCACACACACACACAGAAATGTCCCATTGAATCTTTCACCATTATGTTTGTAGTTACCTGAATGCTTTTCATAGATTTTTAAAAGTTAAGGTTTTGAACATTATTATCTACCCCTCATTGAAATCATGAATTAATGAGAAATTCTGTTAAATATCTTTCTGCATCTATTGAGAGAATCATAAAGTTGTTTTAAATCATGTTAGTAAACACCATAAGCATCTTTCTTTCCTCAGATAAAGTCTACAAACTCACACTCGTTACACACTGTCCCTTGACATATTAATGGCTTGTGTTTTCTCGTGTTAGTAAGATCTGTCCTCGTGAGAATGTTGGTCTGGAAGGTTTTACCCCAATAGCATCTGTGTCTTGTTTTAATACCAGATTGTTGGTCCATTCCCTAGAAGAGTTTGAAGGTAATCCATGCTACTTTCCTTAAAGCTTGCTGAGACTCATGTTGACTTCACAAAGGCGTAAGGCTTCTTTGTGGAAAAGGTTTTAACTGCAAACCGAGGTTCTTTCATTCAGTTTGTTTAGTGGAAGGCTGTTAAAGCTGCACATTTCCTCCTGAATAAGCTTAAGTAGCTTTTTGTCTTTCAAGAAACATGTTTACAAGTGATATGAAAGTAGAGGGGGGAGGTTTAAGCAGAAATGGAGGCTACGGTGGGGGAAAGAAGTGGGTGGGGGAAGTTAACCGTTAAGGATGTATAAGATGCCTTATGGAAACCCTCCGCTTTATAAACTAATTTTTTTTTAGAAAAAAATTTTAATGTTATTTTCATGTAGATGGATGCTTTTCCTTCATGTGTTCTGTGCACCATGTGCATACTTGATACCCTCAGAGGTTGTGTGCTGCCAGGGAATCGAACCCTGGTCTTCTGAAGAACAGCAACTGCTCTTAACTGCTGAGCTATCTTCCCAGCCCTCCAAACTAATTTTTAAAAATCTAAAGGTCATTTGAACAGAAATACCTTGCATAGATGAATATGACTGCTCCCCAAGCTGTGTGTTATCCAATAAGAATCTCGGTGTCAGGTGTAGAATAACTCCCTGTGTGTTGCTAGTCATGAAGACCCCAAAGTCCCCCCAGACAATACAAACTACTATTGCAATTGCCCTTTATCCTCTATCAAAACTGTAGAGTATAACCTAATTGCAGAAGACACCATATACTTTGGTGGCAGGACATGAAGAAAGCAAGCTGGAACTCACCTGGAAACGTTTTTCCACTTAGTAGTGCCCCAAAGTGTTGGGCAAGGCCACTGTCAGAGAAAACTCACCAATGCTTTCACTAACCTCTGGACACTGCATGCTACAGTATTAACCTTCCAGGCAATCCGTGCCCACTGTGCAATAGTGGCATGAAGGTTATAGGAGTAACCAGCCACTTTCTGCTTAGATCTGAGGCCTCCTCCACAGGAGGGAATTCATGCTTGGCATTGTCAACCTGGTTAAAAACTCATGGCTCAGGCCATCGTATACACTAGGGGTGGAGGGACTTACTGCTATAGTTTTGCTAAATGAACATAGGGCTGTCAAACTGTCATCTAAATATTTATGTTTATATCCATAGATTAGAGCTACTTTCAGTCTTGACTAGATAAGCTTTCTTTTGCAGTTTTTAGTAGTTTAATAGTTAATGCAGAGACTGATAACTGGTTAAAATAAGAATGAGTGGCTTGAGCACTCAGCTCTAACCAGGATATCTATACTGCTGCCTCCCTCCCCAATGCTCAGGGAACATGACAGAAGAGGGGGCAGGCAAGACATAAAAGCAAGAAGATGAGGAGGCATGTTGTGAAACACTGTGCTCTAAAAGGCTGTGGTTGCCTGTGAACACTCCAGCATGGGTGGAGGAAGAAAGACCAATCTTACCTAATGGCTGCTGGGGGAAGGGAGCCATAGCTGCTGGTAAATTGCTCCTGGGCCAGTAAATATCCTACAGAGGTAAACATGCAAGCGATCCTAATTAAGCTGGGTATGTTGTGTGCATTTTATTTTTCAATCTTGGCTAGAGCGATGACTCAGTGGTTAAGAGTGCTTACTGTTCTTTCAAAAGATCTAGGTTTGGCTTCCAGCACTCACAGCTGACTCTAAGTCCAGAGGCGATGACGCCTTCTTCTGGCCTCTGTGAGCACCTGCACACAAATGGAGACCATAAACTCATACAGCCACACACACACTCACACATGAATAAATTTTAAAAGTAAATATTCTTTAAAAGAAAAAATTTAGGGGCTAGAGAGATGGCTAAGTGATTAAGAGCACTGAGAGCTCTTCCAGCAGACCTGAGTTTAATTCTCAACCCTCGATCATCCCTGACTCCAGCTCCAGGATATGTAATGTATAAAGTCTTGACAGTGGGATGGGGGAGGAGGGTATGCTGAGAAGGATTCCAGGATGCCTGGGAAGGAGATCAATGAGAGAGAGATGGTGTGCCTGTGGTCAAAATGCTTCACCTGTTGGTATAAAACTGGCGAAGAACAAACAAACACTATACTTATTTATGTGATTGTAGTAAAGAACAGACTGGTTATGAATTGTTACAGTTTGAAATGAAAACAAACATGCTTGCTTAATTTTCTTTATGTCACAAAAACAAAACAAGGTTCAAGACAACAGTCAACTGAAGCATGTCTGACTTGGAGAACAAATCCAATTCATTTAGGTTATCGAGCTTATGCTAGCAAAGAACTGACTACACTCGTCCATTTTATGATACCGTAGGACCTGTAGTGTCTTCTCTCTTCCACTCCCAATGAGGGCCATATCTACCCTTGTTGTCTTTCAGCAGTCAAAATAGAGGCTTACTAGTTTCATTGATCTTTTTTGGTTTTTGTTTTTTTGGGAGTTTGGGTTATTTTTTTCTTTTATTCTTTTTGGTTTTTTGATACAGGGTTTCTCTGTAGCTTTGGAGCCTGTCCTGGAACTAGCTCTTGAGACCATGCTGACCTTGAACTCACAGAGATCTGCCTGCCTCAGCCTCCCGAGTGCTAGGATTAAAGGCCTGCACCACCACTGCCAGGTTCATTGACCTTTTTTACAAGTATCACAAACAACAGATTGAACCACTGACTGGAGTTCCTTTATCAATCTTTTCCAAGTCCAGATCTTTGTCTTATTTTTCTCTCACTTTTTCATGTTGTCTAATATGTTGAATTATGCTTTCAGTTTGATTGCCTCCTTCATTCTTCCCAGGTACAACTCTGTGACTGATTTCTAGTTTGTTTCAGAAGACTTTCTGTACCCGAATTTCTGAACCCAGTCTTTTTCTTCTCAAAACCACACTCTCGTTAATGAAATAGCTCTGTGCATCTCTGTGTGATCTCCAGGAGATGGTGTGAACTGGGTAAGGTAGAAATTCAACTCCAGTACTATGTTTAGATAAAGGGTAAAGCACAAAGTTAGGGGCTTGGTGAGTGGTTGAGAGCAGATGCTACTGCTCTTCCAGAGGATCCAGGTTCAGTTCCCAGCAGCCACACAGTGACTCACATCTGCCTATCACTCCAGTTCTAGAGGATCCAACACCCTCTTCTGACCTCTGAGGGCACCAGGCATGCACACCGTGCACACACATAGATACAAGCAAAACATTCAATACACATTAAATAAATCCTAAAACAAATATCTTCTTATTAAAGACTTTATTGTACTTATGTGTGTGACTGTGGGAGTGAATATCACATGTGCTCATGCCTCTGGAGACCAGAAGAGTCCTGAACCCCTTAGAGTTAGAGTTACAGGTGGTCTGCGAGCCACCCAGTGTGGGTGTTGGGAATGAAACTCCAGTCCACTGGAAGAGCAACAAGTGCTTTTAACTGCGGCGCCTTTGCTACAGCCCAAAAGTAAGTAAACAAAATTATTGCCAATGGGAAGAACCTAAACAAATTAGATCAGAGTGAGTACTGGAGACAAGACTTCTCTAAATAGCACTTGTTTATAAACTTTATTCTGGAACGATGATTCTAAAATAAAATAGAGTAAAAGTAAGAAAAAATATCCTAGAACTGAAAAGCTATATGATTGCAAAAGTCCTAAGACTAACAAAATGACTTTTCCACAGTGCTTCATGCTTGCTGCTATAATTGGGCAAATGCTCTACGTAGGGCTCTTAGAAGTTCTGTTGTTGGTTTAATTGAGAAAATAAGCATTTGTTTTGGATGCAGAGAATAGAAGGGAATGTAACTCTTAATCTTTATTTTCGTAATGTTTTTATTTAGTCTTGGAAAATTTCATATGTTTGTACAGTGTATTTTGTCACTACCTTCCTCCAACTCCCCCTAGCACTCCCCACACCCACCTCTGATCTCCATCCCACCTCCATGATATCCCCTCTTGTTCTTGTCATTGTTGCCATGATTGATAACCCCTGCATCCAATTACTGCTGCCCATCTGTGTGTGGATGTGGAGCCAGCCACTGGGGCTTGGCCAGCCTACTGGCAGCTATATCACCAGAGAGTGACCCTCCCTGATCAACCACACTGTCAATAATTCCTCTGCCAAGGGTGTAGTCTTGGGGGTTCCTTTTCCTGTTCCGAAGCCGCAGAAAGGACATTTTATAATGAGAAAAGGCTATAGATGCATTTATAAAATTTCGATTTTTGTGAAGAAGATGAAGTGTGTCGGAACTGTTACACGCAGTGGGGGATGTCAAAGCAATGTGTGCTCACTGTTTCCCTGTGTTGCAGCTTGATTGTAGCCACAGGTTTACTGCAAAACAACAGCGAACAAACATGAAGCCAGGAGGAGGCGCCTATCTCTCGGCTCTGACCTAAGCCAAGTTACTAAGCCTATGATAGCCTTTTCCTTTTGCCTCTCCCATGTCACCTGTCAACTCTGTTATTCCTCACCCCAAGCAATTTCTGTCCTTCCCACTGCAAATCACTCTGCTCTAGACACCTTCTTCATTTTATTATGATCTGTGGAGAAAGGCCTAGCTGCCAAGATGGGGAAGAGAGGTTTCTCCTCCAGGGACAGGGAGCCCCTGTGCGTTTGTTCCCTTTTCTTTCCAGGCTGTGCTTACTTAATCTCTCTAAATCCTGTACACAGTAGTGGAGGAGGAATTCTGTCTTTGCAAGCTCCCTGCAGGGCATTCACAGACCCGCCTCAGCCTCTGCTGATGGAGTCGCAGAAATTCTTAAAACACAGAGGGCATTCTGTGTGATGGCGGTGGGGATTGTCCCGTGTGGTTGTGGTTGTGATTACCTGAACATATGCATGTGTTAAAATTCATGAAATGCGTAGCCCTCCCCAGTCCATTTCACTGCATGGTGATTAAAAAAAAAAAAAAAAAGCACAGCTATTTCAACACTTAACATTTTTGTCCTATACAATAGGGATAGAATTGAAATTGACCCAAAAAGTAAAACAGCTAGGGTCTAGTTTCTGGACTCTCATCGTTTGGAGGCATATTCAGAGTTACCCTTGGGCAAAGCTGAAGCTAGACAAAGGCCTTTCATTTTGGACCATTTGCTTGCGTCCCTGGATTCCTCTCCAGAGCTCTGTAAGCGAGGTATCCAACGGCTCAGGCTGTCCTCGTCACAGGTAAGCAGGGTCCTATGAATCCCTGAATTTGGGAACCTCTCCCACTATAAAACTATTAGCCTAATCTAATTATCAAGACTTACTTCCTTAGCGTGAGACTTGACTCTCCAATAAGTGTCATAGCGGAAAGGAACCAATAAGCCTACACCCACCATGTGGAAGTGTTAATTGCCAAGGATGACTGAAAGATTAGAAGTCTCGGTTTCATGTGGGCAGAAACTGGAGGCCGGGGAGCTTTACAATTCACTCAATTCCTTCCTTGCAGGTTCGTCCCATGTGTTTTTCAAACTATACATGTCACCTCTGAAAATTGTCATCCCTGGATTGAAATGTCTTCAGAGTAATGGAGGGAGCTGTGCATATAAGAGGTGCAGAAAGTATGGACTCCAGCCCCGCTTGGGGCTCGCTTTGCTTGTGAACCCAAAATTTCTCAAAAAAAAAAAAATCACTCTTCTAAAAATGTTAAGAACCTTCTCAATATATATATTATATTTTAATTTTTTACATAGTCTTGGCAAAGCCAACTATATAATTTGATTGAATAGTAATAAAAACAAGAATATTGTTGGAATGCTTGCCATGCGGCAAGCATTATTCTGAGTATCTTCTATATTTCAATCGCATTTAATTCTCTAACAACTCTAAGAGCTAAATACTATTATTATCATCTCAACCTCACAGTCGGGAATTGAGGCAAAAAAAAAAAAAAGGTTAAAAGAACTTTCAAAGCCAGGCCTTGCCAGGTACAGGCAGTAGATCAAGTACAAGTACAGGCAGCCTACTTCATGCCTCACGTGCAAAAAGCCCCATGCTTAGGCCAGGGGGTGGTGGCACAGGCCTTTAATGACAACATTTGGGAGACAGAGGCAAGAAAGATCTCCGTGAGTTGGACGCTAACCTGGTTCACATAGTTCCAGTTTTGTCTAATTGTCTCAATTAAATAAACAAAACAAATGAAAACCACACGCAAAAGTATCTTCTTCCCAGGTCACATACCAAATTTCTGAGTAAGATCAAGGCGAGTATAATAGTTACCTTTCTCATGATGACAAAGCTAACAGAAGCAGCTTAAGAGAGGGCGTGTTTATTTTGGCTCACCGTTTCGGGAGACACAATCTGTCACGCGGGGAAGGCACGGCAGCAGGGGCAGCTCCACGCACAACTTTAAGAGCCAAGGAAGCTGGCCACACTGTGGTGGCAGACCCAGCAACTAGGAGGGCTAAGCCATAACCCTAAAATCTGCTCCCTAGTGACACACCTCTGCCAACCACAGTGAGTCTCCTCAAGGTTCTGCAACCTCCGCCAACAGCACCACCAGCACCAACAGCATGTGGTCGAACACGTGCATCTGCGGAGAATATTCATGAAGCCGGTTATAAAGATGTGGCCATTTCAATTCAGTACAGGAACTCAGTGAGTTCAAGCCCAGTTTGGCCCACATCCCATCTTCCTCTGCCCTACCCTGCTCTGTACCCTGCCTCCAGGAGTGCTGGACTTTAGTAAGCATCCTGCATCCCCAGCTGCCTCAGGACCACATGTGGAGGACCCAGCCTATAGTCCTTGCCAGTCGTTATGCAGCAAATACGTCTGCTGTTGTTACACTGGCATACACACTTCCCAAATACAAAAGTCAACCTAGAACTTACCTTCGGCAATGGTTAAAACAAGCATGCTGAGGAATAAGTGAACTTTTTCTTTAATTTTTTATGATTAACTTTACTGAGCTGTAATTCACCTACCCTACAATCCACTTTCTCGGTGTTACATACACTTCAGTGTTCTTAGCACATTTGCAAGGTTGTGAAATCGTCACTGTTGCAGAATTCCAGGATATTTCAACACCCCCAAAACCAACTTTGTATCCGTTAGCAGTCATTATCCCATTTGGCTCTGATTGTGGTGCTCCTCGGCAATGATTCGTGTAGTCTGTCCTAGCCAGGTCGGAAATTTATCCATCACAATCAAAGATAAAGTTTTCCTAATTTTGCCCTCTGTCAAAGTGTCAAAATAACCATAGCCCAATTCTTGCCTGGTAATCTAGCTCCTTGGGATTTAAACTAAGACTAAAATGACCAAAGTTGGTGTGGAAAATCGAATAATTTGCTATAGTAAGGTTTATAAAATTAAAAACCCTGGGAACAAGTTTTGTTCAACCAAACCACGGCACATTACAAAGGCAATCCTGATGACTGCTATGCATACAGGAAAGACTAAACAACAGCAAGAAGAATGTCTGGTGTCATGCTAAACAGGAAATCAGAACATTAAAATTGCATCTACAATACGTGCATATGGATAAGGATAGAAAGGAAATGGAGAAAACTGGAAACAGTTGTTGCAACAGGATGTTGAAACTGTGAATTATTTTCATTCTGCTGGGATTCTTTTATTATTGTCAAAGAGTGGTTTTTACAATAAATTAGAATTGGAAGGAAGTATGCATGTATGTTCTCTTGCCAGTAAAAGTCATTTAGAACAGGCAGGGGTGAGACACACAATTCTTGGAAAGAGCAGCAACTTTGGAGTCCTATGGACTTGGATTTTCATTCTGACTGTAATAATTCTGAGATGTGACATCTATCACCCAAACTTTCCACAACCTATGACCAGGGGGTAGGAATCAGAGGACAGAAGTTGACATTTGTGCGAATACCTGTGACATTGAAGATGTTGAATGGAGACCTAATTTTGCACTGAACACACAGGTGGGGGCTTTCTCTAACATCTCTATCGACTGGTTCTTCCAATTCAGGATGAGTGAACATCGCCTCAAAGGACAGTGGTAGTTGGGGGCAGGATCTTCCCTTGGTTGAAAATGTGGAGAAATCTGTGCTTACAGTGTACGCGCTCTTCGGTGGCCTTGTTGAAATCCTCATCCGACAACCTCAAGCCCTGCTGAGTCTGCAGGACTCCTCTTATTAATGAACCCAAAGGCCTATTAACTATCCGCCTTGTGCAATTCTCGATACTGCCGTCACTAGTAACAAAGAACGAATGTAGCACATTAAGTAACCCTGCTTACGTCTTTCTCTTCCCTATTTTTAGGGAGGAGTTGTAGTCTCTGCCAAGGAGACCTGTCCCTCCTTGGCACACAGGCCACCAGCTCAGGCTTCCCATTTCTCAAGAACTTTTCCTGCAGCATCAGCCCATCCCTTCCTTTCAACGGCATGGAAATAGACTACAGCAGCCTGTGGCTTCTTAGGAAACAGCCCAAATCCCTATTTGCTCCCTCATCTTTCTAGACCATTTCCCTGCTCCCCTTCACAGCTATACCCCTTGGAAGGGAATAGCAGAATTCTGTAACTTAATGCAGCTAGATGATGGGAATACTGTATATTACTGTTGTTATTTTTGTTTTGTTTTGTTTTTCAAGACCGGCTTTTTCTGTAGCTTTGGTGCGTGTCCATGAATGAGCTCCGTAGACCAAGCTGGCCTCGAGCTCACAGAGATCCTCCTATCTCTGCTTCCCAAGTGCTGGGATTAAAGGTGTATGCCACCCCCGCCTCGCAATTGCAATTTCTTTATATTGGAAAAGGCTATTGAGGTATAATTGGCATTCAGCAAACTATATATCTCATGTGCACAATCTCCTGGGTACTGCCATGTTCAGCATACTTAATAAGTTAATAATTTAAATAATAATTCAAAAATTATACCCATGAAAGTTGTTCGTCTCCCTTTGAAATTCTTCTTTCCTCTCCTACCTACTGCAGGGTTCTTAAAACCTATACTCACATTTATATATTCTCAAATTGGCCTTTTTTGTGTGAGACAGGTTCTCATTATGTTGCCTATTGGCCTCAAGCATGTGGGTTCAAGCAAAAATCTTGCCGTAGCTTCTACGTGACCGCAAGTATTGGATACTGAGTATCCAACTGTATTCTGGCTCCTTCCTTCTAAAATGTTTCGTGAAGTTAAGTCCGTCCATGTGTACTCTTCCTTTCATCTGCCTTCTTTCACAACGTAGTCCTGAGATTTGAGATTATGCACTCGTGTGGCAGCAGCACAAGCGGTCCTTTCTTCTCTGTTGCGCAGTATTGCCCGTGCTGAGGTTTGTTTACCCAGTCACATGTTGATGGGCGCTTGGGTTGTTGCCAACTTGGGGCTGCTACAAATAACGCTCTTATAAGCTTCGTGCCCAAGTCTTTCTATGGACATATGCTTTCATTTATCCAGGGGACGCCTCACAAGGGATGAATAGATTATACTGCAGGTGTACATTTAAATTTTTAGGAAACAGAAAAGCTGCCTCCCAGGGTGCGTGTGTGATTCCGTGTTCCCACCAGCCGTGTATGAGTTCCAGATCTCCCCCCCCCCATCAATGCTTGGCATATGGTCAAGTTCTCTGGTTTTACCATCCCTATAAGTGTGGGTTCCCACTGTCTTTTTTTAATTTGCATTTCCTCACTGGCTAATGAAGTGGAGCAGTCTTTAACCTGCCTTCTTGCCATCACAAACTTCCTTTGATAATAATTCTGTTCAGATCTTTGGCTGATTTTTTTTTTTTTTTTTTACAAAATGAAGTCATTTTCCTGTTGGTGAAGTGTAAGCATTTTTAAAAATAATTCTGAATGTGATGCCTTTATCGGATATACAGTTTCCAAATATCTTCTCCAAATTATTTTATTCCCTTAAGAATATATTTTTGACACCCAGTTTTAATTTGGTAAGCATGGTTTATCAATTTTTATGCATACTGCTTGTGGTATTCATCTAAGAGATATTTGCCACAATTGATATCATAAATGTTTTCTTCTATAGTTTGACATTTATTTACTGGGGGGGCATGCCATTTTGTGTGTGGCAGTCTAAGGACAACTTGCAGGATGTGTTTTCTCCTTCTACCATGTGGGCCCCAGGGAGGGGACTCGGGATGAGGTAGGCAGCGAGTGGTCTCACACAGTGAGCACCTGGCTGCTTCTTCCATAAGTTTTACAGAGTCGGGCTTTATATAGAAATCTGTAATCTGTCTGAATGAATTACTATATATTGTGCAAAGCATAAATTAAAATTGTCTTTTTTTTTCAGGAGAGTTGGGAGGGGTATATAGATAGCAGAGGGAGAAAATGGAAGGGAAAATGTAATTAAAATACAATCTTCAAAATAAACAAAAATTAGTTTTTCAGCATATCTACTGCCCAATTTCCCTAGCACTATTGGACAAAACAACTGTCCTTTCCCCCACAGAATTCTCTTTGCACCTTTGTCAAAAACCAATTGTCCAGTTGTGTTTGTAAGTACTTCTGGTCTCTCTGTTCAAATGTATTGTTCTCTGTCCATCTCTAGGCATTGTCTTAGTTATGACACTATAATGGACTTTGAAGTTGGGCGATGCTAAATCTCCAAACGGGTTCTTCATTTTTTCAAATAAATTTTAGTTGTCTAGGTCCTTTCCTTTCCATACGATTTTATAACCAGCTATTACATTTTATTTGCTTTCTTAGAGATGGGGGCTCTTGTTATGTTGCCCAGGTTGGCTTCAAGGTCCCTGACTCGAGCCACCTTTATACCTCAGCCTCCAGTGTATCTGGGAACTAGAGGAGTGCTATCATGCCTGAAATTTGGTTTTTTTAGTTTGCTTTGTTTTACTAATTTTGCTGAGCTAGGGATCAAATTCAGGACCTTTCCATGCTAGGTCAGCACTCTACCAGTCTTAAACACACAAGCATTTCAAAAAACCTTGCTGGAATCATAATTATATAGATCTATAGAGTAGTGGATGTAGTTGATATCTCAGTAGCAGATTTATGTGTATATATGCTGATAAAGAAGATATCCATCCCACTTATCTCAATCTCTAATTTCTCTCAACACTGTTTCTCACCTTCGTGTATGGGCCTTTTCATGTCTTCAGCTTTACCCCACACACACACATGTCATATTTTTAAGGCTGCTGTAAATAGGATTACTCTAAAATTTTGACTTTTGAGACTATTCATTCCTATCATGCATAAACAAAACTTTTTCATACTGACATTGTATCCTGCAATCTTTCTGTTTACTGGGTTTGGTTGGGTTTTGGTTTTGTAGTGTTTTAAAAACTAAATGGTTTTTACAGGTTTTTGTTTTTCTATATAAAACAGGGGAAACTATGGCCAAATGTGGTCTGATGCCTGTCTGTAATTAAAGGTCTACAGGAACACAGCTGTGCCATGCTCGGCTGCATACTACTGTCCGCGGCGTTTTGTGCTGCTATGGCCAAGTTCAGTAAGTTCAACAGAAACCACATAGACAGCCGTATTATCTACAAATAAACAAGCCAGGAAGCAAAACTGGCAGAACTGAAGCTGTTGCTCAATAGTAAAGCACTTGCTTAGTTAGCACTCCAACTTCAGAGCCGAAAATAATTGTAACTAGTTCATTTCCTGTTGGTATATTCCAGGTGTACTTGAGAAGAATGTATAATCTATCCTTTTCAGATAATATTCTATGGCTTTAGATGTTAATGTCTAGCTCAATTATGTTCTTTTTCTGTCTTGAGTGTCTTATTAAAAAGTCAAATACTGACATGAATGGAGTGCTCCTAGCTATCCATGTTCAGACCAATACCCATCCATGTTTCAGAGAGATAGCTCTGAAATCCACTGTCAGATAGTCAGACTCTCTGGTTAGTACTCACATGGCAATGGTCATGTTTTCATCACTTTGCAGCTCCTATGTGAATTATGATTATTTAGATAGCATAGAGATGAATCAAACTTACCATGTCCAGAAGCAAATTCTACTTTATCTCATGTAAAAATCTCTATCATTAAATTTAGGCCATTTACATGTAATGAAATTGCTGATATGACAAATGATACAAACATCTGTCATTTTCCTATGAGTTTTCACTCTGTCCCATCACCATTTTTGTCTCTTTTGCCTTTTGTGTTTTCATTATTTTTGTACTTTTGCTATAACTGCCTCATTGTTTTAATGATTAGGGTATATAGTCTAAGGAATTTATTTACCACAATCTGCCATATGCTGCCATGCTTAATGTACAGATTAAAACCTAAAAGTAGCTTACTTCCATTCTTTTTATTGATTTTTACTGAGCTCTACATTTTTCTATGCTCCCCTTCCTGCCCTTCAATCCTTTCCCATGGTTCCCATTTATTCAGGAGATCTTGTCTTTTCTACTTCCCATGTAGATTAGATCCTCTCTTAGGGTACTCATTCTTGTCTAGGTTCTCTGGGATTGTGATTTGTGAGCTGGTTTTCTTTGCTTTATGTTTAAAAACTACTTATGAGTAAGTCATGTGGTAATTGTCTTTCTGGGTCCGGGTTACCTCACTCAAAATAATGTTTTCTAACTCCATCCATTTGCCTGCAAATTTCAAGATGTCATTATCTTTTTCTGCTCTGTAGTACTCCATTGTGCAAATATTACTTCCATTCTTGCTCTTAATATTTTTGCTATTACCATAGAGTTTACATTTATATACACAATGAACATTGTACAACTTATTTTTGTTCAAGTAGTCAGTAGTCTAGTGTGGCTCACACCTGGAATCTCAGCACTGAGAAGGCCGAGGCAGGAAGATTGTGTGCTCTACACCAAACATGAAGACCTTGTCTCGAAACAGCAAGAATCAATAGTCAATAATCTAGAGAGATTTAAAAAATTTTTCAGATCTTCTATTTCTACCCATGTAATTATCTCTCTCATTCATCTTTTTTTGTTTTTCCTTTCTAACTATAACGTGAGTTATAACATGAGTCTGTTGCACTCTTCAGCAATTGAGTGTCTGGAAAAAAAAAACAGCATCCGAGAATCCCATGTCCATGTTTGGGGTGTACAACACTAGGCAGTCAGCACCTTTCAGTACCTCACAGACTTTATTCCACTGTTTCATTGCTTGGGCTACAGAATGGGATCCTATCTCAAGAGATTTAGTGAATGAATGAGGATCTTTTGATGAGCCTTATCAGAGATGTGAAAAGATAACTGGCAAAATTGGGGAAAACAGAAGAGCAAGCCACATATCTAACAAAGATCAAGTGTCAAGAATATCAAAACAATTTTCATAACTGTGGACTTAAAATCTAGAATCCAGAGGCTGGAGAGTGGCTCAGCAGTTAAGAACACTTACTGCTCTTGCATAACCCAGGTTCAGTTCCCAGCACCCCTGCTCACAGGGCAGCTCACAAGCACCTGTAACTAGTGCCAGGGTATCTGTTGCTCTCTCCTGGCCCCCACAGGCACCTGCATGCATATGGCACCCATTCACACACAGGCACATACACATAAATCAAGCACACAAACCTTTTAAAATTGCATAATCCATTAAAATACATAGGATTTTTTTTTTATTTATTCCTTTTGCATTGCTCTGAAAGATGGGGCAATTTCTTGGGTTTTTTTGGGTTTTTTTTTTTTTTTTTTGGTTTTTTGAGACAGGGTTTCTCTGCGGCTTAGGAGCTTGCGGTGGAACTAGCTCTTGTAGACCAGGCTGGTCTCGAACTCACAGAGATCCGCCTGCCTCTGCCTCCCGAGTGCTGGGATTAAAGGCGTGCGCCACCACCGCCCGGCTGGCAATTTCTAATAAAGAGAAATTTATACATTCACAGCTGTAGAGGCTGGGAGCTACAAAATCAATGGGTCAGCAAAAAGAGGGGAACATAGAACAAGATGGCACTAAACATGTCCTTTCATAGAACTCACTCCCAGGATAACAATAATCCATTCATGAGTGCCAGCCCCTCTTAAAGGTCCCATGTCCTATGATAGCCACACTAGGAAGCAAGTTTCCAATGCACAAACTTTGAGAGATATTGTCAGTCGCAGTAGATTTTAATAGTCATTTCCCATACATAGACACATACACAGATATCCAAGGAGGACATGAAAAGACTTTCAATTGCAGTAGCTATTAAGGAAACTGAAATCAAAACAATATGAGACAGAACTTCACACATGCTCAATGGTTATAATTTATAAATAAAGGAATGTTACATTACTGAGGATGTGGAAAATCAAAACACTTACATATTGCTGATACAGATCCAATCTCAAGCATGAAGATACTTAGCTAGTCATAGAGATGTATGTCTCTAATCCCAGCACTCAGAGGTGGATATCTGAGTCTGGCTACACAAACACTTTGTCTCAAAAAAAGTAATTAAAAAAACTTAATCATGGAGTTACTATATGGATTTATTAGCTCTATATGTAGCTATACTCAAGAGAAATGAAAATAAAATCTCATACAAAAAGCTGTACACAAATGCCCATGGTAGCATTATTTATAATAGCCACAAGTGGAAATGACCCAAATACCCAGTGGTGGAGCAATTGGCTTTTAAAAAAAAATGCAGCACACTTACAAAAAAAATATTATCCAGAAATGAAAATAACTAAACACCAATAAATGGATGAGCTCTGAAAATACAAAGTAACATGAAAGCAACCAAACACACAAATTCACACACTGTATGATTCTATTTGTATGAAATATCCAGGAGGGGTAAATCCACAGAGGTAGAAAGTAGACTAGTGAGTTCTAGGATCTAGAAGAGAATTGGAAGTGACTACTTATAAGTCAGCTGGGGGGGGGCACTGTGATTAATGTTCTGGAATTGAATGGTGCTGAAGGTTGCAAAATTAAATAATGTTGAAGGTTTATACAAAAATCACTGAACTGTGCAATTTTAATAAATAAATCTTATTGTATGATTTCATTTCAAAAACAAAGCACAAGCCAATATGCAAAACCTCCAATAACCCTCTGTCACACTTAAAATACAACCCAAAGTCCTTCCTTAACCTGAAAGGCGCTATAATCTGGCTTCCGGCTCCCACTGCTTTGTCTTTTTTAATTACTCCTCTCCTCTCTCTCTGCTCTCCAGCCACTCTGCCTCCCCTTTCTGCTGCTTCTGCTCCAGGTACTCACATCTCCTGTATCTTTATTTGGGATTCTCTTCCCCATGATCAGCGCATGACTGACTCTCTTACTTTATCCTGGAACCTTTCCATGGTCACACCTCCTCAGATACCTCTCCCTACCATCCTGCAACGCCATTGTCTGCTGGCCCTTACCCTGCATTATCTTGCTCCCTAGCATTTTCCACTGCCCGCCTCTGCATAATTTATTCTTTTAGTCGCTTTCCGTCCCTCACTGGAGCATAAACTTTATGAGGGATGTGAGTTTCGTCCCTCACTGGAGCATAAACTTTATGAGGGATGTGAGTTTCCTGGTGTCCTTTTGTACTGTTGTCTCCTATTCTATTTTCACCCATGAGCGTTAACACATACACATCATTTACTTGTTGGGATAAAAAAATTGTCAATAGAAAATAACTTTTAAAACATGCTATAATTCATATCTGTTAAAAAATAATATGCCCACCTAAAAAGGATGCTAGGGGGAAAAAAGGATTAAAATAACAACTTGTGCCAACATTAGGTAATGAATAACTTTACAAACAGGTAAGACTGTGAACATTCAACCTGAGTGGATTTTTGAGACTTAAATGTTCTTGTCCGATGAAGAATAAAATTTTAATTCTTAAAAAGTCAGAAAGAAAAAGAGCTCAAGAAATCAAACATGCAGAGCACCTATGAAGAAACAAAAAAAAAAAACACTAGAGAATGCTGTCTTATGAAAAATATCTGATAAGAATGCACAAAAGTAGTTTAAAGAAAATCTTCCAGAAACTGAGATCATGGGTTAGTTGGGAACAAGAACCCAGAGCCAGGGTGTCCCTGGGAAGAGGCAGGAATCTTGGAGATTTACCCAGTGACCTCAGCTGACACAGCCCAGGAATGAAAAGGACAACATTTAAATAGAACCTGAGTTCTTCCTTCCCCCACCCTGCACTAAGAAACTGATAGTCAGGCCAGGGTTCAAGTAAGTGTTTGCAGCTCAGCCATGATGACCTGAATTCCAATCCCATGGGAAACACTAGGCATGTTAATGTCTAGTTATATTCCCAGTGTTGGGGAGGCAGAGACCAACGGATCCCTGAGGCTCACTTGCCAGACAGCCAAGCGCAATTGGGGAGCCCTGGGTTCCAGTAGGAGACCCTGTTTCAAAACATGGGTGGCCAGCTACCGAAAAACAAAGCCCAAAGCTAACCTCGGGTTCCCACACATAGCTGTATCTGTGTACCCCCACAAAACCACACACACACAGACACTGGTGGGAATAATTACAACACTCCTCCTTTTAAAATCACCACAATTTCATGTGGGTGGCACCCTGTGAGGGTGTGTAATGACCGAAGGCTGAGGGGCACTGTTAATAATGAAGTGAGGTTTCCAACTGTCTTGGGAAGTGTGAGTTACTAGAAAGGACCAACAGTTTGAACTAGAAAGGTTCAAACAGTCCACATCTAAAACAACACAAAACAGTGAAACAAAGAGTCCTGCTCCAGTGCTCATGCTAGGATTTATCAAGACCTTTCGATGCCTTAGACAGGACGTCAGGTACTTTCTTGATTCAAAAATAATATAGATGCAATCGTTGCTCTGTTTATTATGAACATGCTGAAAACTAAGCACACAGGGGGCAAAGAATAATCCATTGTTTTCCACTTGGGAAAGAAAGAGCTCAAAACCACGACAGTTTCACAATGGCATTCCTAACTTTTGGGCAAGAAACTCTTAATGAGAAAAGGTCAAGGTGCTCCCGGTTCCATCCTCAAGGTCAACCATCTTAAACCTGCTACATCCAAAAGAATGCTGTTCGCACCTCCATGGTCCTTCCTAGGCACAGAACTAGCCCTGAGTCAGAAAAAGACCTGCGTTTAGACTATAGCACTTCTTTTCATGTCTCCTAATAGACTAAAGCAGAAACAAAGAAGCAACAAACACAGCTCCCATCACCTTGGCCAACTGTCTACTTCTACGCAATCTGCCCACACCTTAAACAAACACAAAACATTGTAACTAGCTATAGTCAGACAGAAACAGAAACAGAAAAGCCATCCAAAAAGCCTCAACATGAAATCTCCCTCTCTTGTGATCCATCTTTCCTCACAAGATCAGGCACGATGTCAGAAATCGACCAAGTTCAAAATGCCTTTTTTTTTAGAATTGATTTTTTTTCTGGCAAACACCCAACACAGAGATCAGGAAAAGTATATTAAGAGGCAATCAATACTAAAGGGCTTGAAGCC
This sequence comes from Dicrostonyx torquatus, assembly GCA_028555095.1. Taxonomy (NCBI): domain Eukaryota; kingdom Metazoa; phylum Chordata; class Mammalia; order Rodentia; family Cricetidae; genus Dicrostonyx; species Dicrostonyx torquatus. The sequence goes on along the minus strand of JAQHUG010000190.1, from coordinate 3,183,509 downwards.
TAGAAATTATACTGCTATGCAAGCAACAAGCCACAATCAGAATTCACTGTGCATGTATAGTCCTTTAGATCTTTTTAAAGAGCTGTTCAGCTGTACATGGTCATAACCACGACACTGCCGGGTCAGGGTAGCATCTCTCTTGTTGGCCAAAGCCACAGACAGACTCCGGAGAATAAAGGAATCCTAGGGGGCAGCACACCAGCAGCAAAGAGTGCACTTCACTCTCATGGGTCCGTAGGAGGCACATGAATGGAGGCTCTGACCTGGAACCAACTAACTCTACACTTAGGGTGGAAGCTCGGGGCAGACTGAAAGGTTTGGTCAATTCATCACTTTTATGGGTTGTATACAGAGAGAGATGCCCATTCTGTTTGAAACAATGGGGCCGTGGGTTAAAGCGAGCATGCTCTGACACTGTACCGAGCAAGTCGAACACAAAGGCAGGGGGTTTCTTTGTAGGTATTTTGGAGATGTGGTTAACATGATTTGGGGGGTTAAGATACATATCTATATATCTTGACTCTGAATAAAAGAGACAATCCTCAATAATGTGAGTGGACCTCAAGAAATCAGTTGAAATGCTTAATAATAGAGTCAAAATTAAGGTTTCCCAGAGGAAGAAACCCTGCCTCAAGATTCCAACATCAACTCTTAGCTTAAAGAGCATCAGTTCTCAACCTGTGGGTTACGACCCCTTTGGAATCAAGTGACCCTCTCACAGGACTCGCATAGCAGATATCTGCATTATGATTCATAAGAGTAGCAAAGTTACAGTTATAAAGTAGCAACAGAATAATGTTACGGTCACCACATGAAGAACTGTACTAAAAGGCCGCAGCATTAGGAAGGCTGAGAACCACTGTCAGAGTTTAGATTACCTGCCTGCCCTACAGATTTCAGACTCTCTAGCCCCCAGAATTGTATATGATACTTTCTTGAAATGAATCTCCTACTTTTTCAGTCATGTGTATATACAATCATACATATGCATGCATATACATTGTAATGGTCTGTCCTGTCCCTTTAAGAGACAAGCCCTGCCCACTCCTCTCCCCTTCCACTGAGGCAAGTGGATCTTCCTTCTGCTTCAAGCCTGCAAGCCCTTTCTTCTCCATCTCTCTCCCGAAGAGATAACTTCCCCTCTCCTCTCCCCTCCCCGTTTCTTTCTCTCTCTCTGCCTCTCACTCCTCACCCCCTTCTTCCTCCCTCTCCTCTTTCCTCTTCTCTTTCATAACACACTAAATAAATATCCAACCTCACTCTGCATGGCATGCCTGTCTGTCTCTGTCTGTCACCCACTGTGGCTCCTCATGGGACTGCTGACCTACTGAAGTCTCTCACCTGCGTGGGGCTCACTGCCTGGGACCCACTGCCCCTCGTGGCCCGCTGCCCCTCAGGGAATGGTGCCATTTTATTTTTACCATTACATGTACTATATGCATATCTAACATATGCAACTATATACACATGGTGTGTATAAAGCACATATGCATATATATATTAATGTATACTGCTATCACTCATGCATGAAATACTTAACACAAGAAGCAAAGGCCAAAGCACTGTATTAGACATTAGGATGATGACAGACAACTGTGACCAAGTCACATGTGACTCCTACAACTGGAAGCTTACATAGCAAACGTAGGAACTCACAACTACCCTTGGTGCAGGAGAATTGTCTGTATTATGTCAATCGTGTTTTAAATAAATGCTGATTGGCCCGGCAGGGAGTATAGGCGGGAAAACCAGACAGGAAGTAGAGGGGAGAACAGGAGAATTTGGGAAGCAGGAAGCTCCCTTGGCATTCCTGCACAGACCACCAAGGAGGTAACATGTAAGCTGTCTGGCTGAGAAAAGGTACCAGCCATATGGCTAACATAGATGAGAACAATGGGTTAATGTAAGTTATAAGAGCTAGTAAGAAGACTGAGCTAATGGGCCAATCAGTTTATAACCTAATGTAGACTCTCTGTGTGATTTTCTTTGGGGCTTGCCGGCTGTGGGGTATCAGGCGGGACAGTAACCCTAACGAACAGGCCCCTCATGTTACATACCCTGTCCCCTCCAAGATCCTCAGGCCCTTCCTAGAGTCACTTGCTTCGCTTACCATCCTTAGTTTATGCTCAACATTCTTTGTTATGAAACCCATATCGAGACAGGGTTTCTCTATGTGGACCCTGGCTGTCCTGAAACTCACTCTGTAGACTAGACTCTGCCTCAGACTCACAGAGATCTGCCTGGCTGTGCCTCCAGAACCCTGGATGCCACAATCGCCCCACTTTCATAATCAATAGTTCAACTTTTTTTTCTTTTTTTAATAGTTGACTTCTAGTTGTGTGGGGATTTCTGCAAGTGAGCACAGTGGTCACAGAGACCAGAAGAGGACGCTAGATCCTCAGGAGCTGGGGTTACAAGCTGGAACAGAGTCAGAGCCCTTGACAGGAGTAGCAAGTACTTGACCAGCGAGTCACCTCCCCAGCCCTTCTATCTTAACTAACATTTCTAATTGTCCGTCCTCTTATTACACAGTCCACATCAATATTATTATCACCATGACTACTGCTGCTGTTGTTATTATTACCATCTCACTTTTAGGGTCTTCACAGAGCATAGGAACTTTGTCTACATGTCTTCTTTTGAATTGCCTTCAGGAAAACTATCAAGTAGAAGACTGATAATATCCTTTTTACAGAGGAAGGAGCAGAGGCTCACAGAGGTACCCTAATACTCAAGAGACTACAGAGCCAACAAAGCCAAGCCCCCAAGACATCTATTCCTTTTATCTTTTTTCTTCTCTTTCTCTCTCTTTCTCTCTCTCTCTCTCTCTCTCTCTCTCTCTCTCTCTCTCTCTCTCTCTCTCTCTTTCTCTCTCCTTGGCATTCCTGGAACTCGCTCTGTAGACCAGGCTGGCCTCAAACACATAGAAATCTGCCTGCCCCTGCCTCCTGAGTGTTGCGATTAAAGACATGCCTTAACCCCATGACATCCCTGTCCCCTCTGCCCTCTCCCACCCAGACTAATTCTTCAACATGTATTTTTATAAAATAATGTATGCCCAGTTCTGAGTCACTGATCTTTTTTTTGAATCTAGAGTTTCAAAAAAGGAAGGACTCGACCACTGAGCAATACATTCAGCTCACCATAGCACCATATTCACCTGTTAGCCCTTTTCAATTGTAGCTCCCTAAGAACTACACACACACACACACACACACACACACACACACACACTAAAGCAGTCAGTTAACTAATACTGAAGAAATTTCTCATTTTTCTCTAAGTAGTATCTTCAGGACACCGTAACAGTAATCGGTTTTAAACGACTAGAAAAATAAGGATTTCAGGCCAATACTAACAAAGAACAAAGTCTGTAGAAACACCTGTTAAAGCACGCACACGTTTGCAGAATAAATTATCTGACAACTTGGTCTATAGTGTTCTTATTTTTCACTAAAATATCCGCTATTAAAAGAAAACAAAACAAAGCAAAAGGTCACCAAGCCACCATAACTCAGGACTGCCGGCCTGTATCACTGAGGCTCTCCGAAAAGTTTAAGGACATGACTGAATGACAAGAGCAGCAGCCAACCACCTGTGAGGGGCCTGCCTGAAGGCGGTGCCAGAGCCTCTCCCAGCAGAGCAAGGTCTGCGCACACCAGAAAATGAAACAGATATCGCCCTGTTGCGACTCGCCATTCCCTTCACAGCCCAGGAAAATAAAAGCTAGTCCCCATGCCTTCCCAAGAAGCCTCGACCTCTAGTATTCTGCAAGCCTACGAAATACTCAGGAAGTCCTTCGCAGGAAGTAAGGCTGCGCGGGAGGTGACACAGTGCATCCTGGGAGATGTAGTCCGCACTTTGGCGCGCAGCCGCAGTGGTCATGTAAGGAAGGCGCGTATACCCCTGTGTGATTGTATTTTTTTTATTAATGGTGTACATTAAACGGTGTTAGAAAGTCGGGCGTAAGGGCCAAGCGACCTCGTTTCACACCACGGGGTTGATCCATGAGTTCCTGTTAGGCAGTAAGACTCTGTTTGAGGAGTGTTAACCGTCCCCATCTAGTCGATCTGAAATAGCTTGAGATAGCCCCCAAGTGGTCAGTGTGAAGCCCTACCTGCACTATCTACAAATAGGATGTTAATTCGGGAAGACAGAGAAAGAACACACATCTTTCCTTGAAATAAAACACATATCTACTTGAAATATAAGGCCATATGGAAAATTCTTGTGGGGTCTGGGGAGCGGGAGAAGAAATACCCAAATCAAGATTAAAAAGCCACCAGCCCTCTTTACACATACGGTATGTAGACTAGTAAATAAGGTACCATCTGGAAGCTTATACAGCAGAATGCTAAGTTTTGGATAAAGAGATTACATTTTTATGCTTTACGTATTTTCTTATTTAGAAAGATTTAAAAAAGCCCTTTTGGTAAAATATCTCAAACATAAAGCATATAGAATATATTTTTAAACACTGGGCATCTACCATATTATTTAAACATTCTTTAGATCTTCCCTCCAGACATTCATTCCCCTCCCTCCCTTCATTCAAAAAGAAAGACAAGGTGGGGGATTCTTTAAAACAAAAATTCTAATTGTTGATAACGCGCGAACTATTAAAGATTTAGTAATGCAAACTTTGTTTTGTATTCTATGAGTTTGCTTAACTTGTTCATTATTTCTGGTAGCTTTTTTCAGAGATTCTTTGAGTTGTTTTTTATATAAACAAGCATACAATCCTTAAATACAGCCTTACTCTTCTTTTCCAGCATTATGCGTTTTATATACCTTTTTGTCTTAGTGTAATAGTTAGGACCACTCCCATCATATTGAGCATAAACGGTGAGAGTAGTCTTTGTTGCCTTTTTTCTCTGATATTAAGAGAAAGTCAGTAGATATGATGCCAGCTATGGGTTTTGTTGGGTTTGTTTGTTTGTGTTTGTTTGTTTGTTCTACAGATGTCCTTTGTCAGGTTTTAGATCTTTCACTCTGGTGTCAGGTTTCTGAAAGTGATCGTGTATAAGGGCTAAGTTTTGTCAAATTCTTTATATTTTTCCTTTGTCGTCCATTTGCGATGCTGTCGTGCTTTTGGATTTTGCTGTGGATAATGGTGACTAGCATGCTCAGGAGTGCTGCTTGGTTCTCCAGAGTCTGAACTGGCCTTACATTCTTAGGTTGACCCCCATGTAACATCATTCTCCACTTCTCTGTGCTTTAGTAGTTCGTGTGGAAGTTGTATCGTTCTTTTCCCTGTGGGTACCATGGTTACGTTCATGTGTCAATCATTATAAATGTTTATGTGAAGTTTTGTTTTGTTGTTTGATACACATCCCCTTTTGGTCAGTTTATGTGGAGAGCTCTAATATGTTATCTAAGCTTTGGGCTTTTTTTTTATATAGAGTCGCAATTTATTTCTGGGTGATATGCAACTCACTATATAGACCAGGCTGGCCTCGAACTCACAAAGTTATACCCACCTATCTCTCCCCAAAGGCTGGGGTTGAAGACATGTGCCACCATGCCTGGCCTAAAGTATGGAGATTTTAAGGTAAAAGGTTTTTACCTACTATGCTGGTCAGGTTTTATTGTCAACTTGACACAAGCTGGAGTCAATCTGAGAACGGGGAAACTCAACAGAGAGTATGCCTCTATTAGATCGTCCTGTAGGCAATCTGGGGGCATGTTCTCGATGAATGCTTGCTATGGGAGGACAGCCCCCCCTCTGTGAGTCCTGGGTAGGCTGAGCAAGCCATGAAAGCAAGCCAGTTAGCAGGACTCCTCTATGACTCAGCTCCTGCCCTGAGTTCCCTCCGGGATTCACTGGGACCTGTAAGCCAAACCCTTTCCTCCCCAAGTCGGTTTTTAAAACAGTATTTTATCACAGAAATAGAAACCTAATTATGACACCTGCAAATTGTTTTTTATTATTTACAGGAGTAGCAATATTATTTGCTCTTGAGTCAGCCTTAATAGTTTTTAGAGCTGGGCATGGGTATGTACATCTGTACCCCAGCATCTGGATGGAGAGATCAGATGTTCGGTGTCATCCTCAGCTTCATTGCGAGTTCAGAGCCACTGTGGGCTGCATGAGACTCTGTCTAAATCAAAACAAACAAATAAAAGAATTAGTTTCCTGAAGAAATCTGTCCAGGCGCCAACAAGATGGCTTGCTCAGTAAAGGCAAGTGTCAGCAAATATGATGACATGAGTTCAATGCCAGGGTCTGCATGGTCTTTTCTGCAGGAAAACTGACCTTCAAAGTCTCCTGTCTGCAGTATACAAACCAGTCAAGGTGTATACACACACACACACACACACACACGCTTGTATGCATAATAAATAAACATTTTTAAAATGTGTTCATTCATCTGTATTATAGAGTGTATATGTACAAAGGTGTTGCTATAGCCCCTTATTATCCTGCTAATGTCTGTAAGTTTTGTCATAATGCCCCATCTTTCGTTCCTGAGAGTAATTCTTTTTAAAAAAATATTTAATTATTTATTATGTATACATTATTCTATCTGTGTGTATGCCTGCAGGCTAGAAGAGGGCACCAGACCCCATTACAGATGGTTGTGAGCCACCATGTGGTTGCTGAGAATTGAACTCAGGACCTTTGGAAGAGCAGGCAATGCTCTAAACCTCTGAGCCATCTCTCCAGCCCCTCCTGAGAGTAATTCTCTCCTCTCTTCTCCCCACCCCACCCTGGCTGGTATTGATAAAATTTATTGATTTCTTCAATGAGTCATTTTTCATTGAATTGATTTTCTCATTTTCTTCTATAACTATTCTCTGAAATTCCTGTCTCTTTTCCCTCCTATATGCTTTGGTTTAATTTTCCTAGTTTAAGTGGAAACAGACTGTGAATTGAAGGCCTCTCTTCTTTCCAGCATAACCATTTAACATACAGTATAAATTTCCTTTTAGCATGGAGTATCCCAGGAACTCGTTCAACTAAGTTCCTTTCTAATATACCTTATAACTTCTTTGACTAACGAGTTATTGAAAGTATTTCCCATGACTTCTAAGTGTCTTTCTTTGAACCATTATACATTTAACAATTATTTGCTCTATAGATGTTCAGTTTATCCTAATTAATATACTGTCTCCTTTGTTGGGTTATCAAGTATCAGTTTGTCAACACTGACGGATTAAATCGTCAAGTGTTTAAAAGATTATGTGTGACACGCTCTGAAGTCATAAAGAAACATGTTTGCATACTCTTTGTATTCTGTCTTATCAAAGTTACTCTATTGCTTCATAGCTGTCAGATTTTTATTCCTCTGTGAGAAAACTTTTTTCCTTCTAATTCAGTGTTTTTGGGATTTTCCCCCCTTCATTCTCAGAATTTAAGCATTTGTGTGTGTGTGCACATGTGCATGCACTTATGTGAGAACAGGTGTGCACACATTTGTGTGAGTGCAAGTGTGCACGCATCCGTGGGAGGGCAGGCGTGCACGCATCTGTGGGAGGGCAGGCGTGCACGCATCCGTGGGAGGGCAGGCGTGCACGCATCTGTGGGAGGGCAGGCGTGCACGCATCCGTGGGAGGGCAGGTGTGTATGTGCCACGGCAGACAACAGAGGTCCTAGAAGAACTCCATGGAGCCTATTCTCTCTCTCTGCCTTTACCTGACTTCTGGATCTCGACTGCAGCCTCCAGGTTTGCGTACCAAGCACTAACCACTGAGCCATCACTCAAGCACAGGCACGATGTGAACAGCGTTACCACTCAAAGCTTCCTCAACCCTTCCCAGTTGGTATCGTCAGTGGCACCATGCTGAGTGCCACCACATCAGATTGATGCTGCTTGTCCTTGAGCTTCATGGGATCAAAGAGCCTATGCTTTCTAAGGGATTGCTTCTAGACATGATATGTTCACATTTCTTTCCTGTAGTACATTAGTTTTCATGGCTAGAAAGCATTCTGTTGTATCAACATATCATAATACCATCCCCCATTTTATTCCTGATGGGCATTTGAGTTGTTTTTATTTTGCAGTTTTATTTATCTTAAATAGAGGTATGGCATTTGCCTATTCTTAATAGACACAAGCACCCACTCCCCACAGTTTCGGAAGTGAAATTGCATACAAAACTCCACGATGATGTCCTTGTTTTTTTGTCTTACTTACATTCTTCTTAAATTTCAACCAGCTCTAAGTTTTGCTTTGGAGATTAATACATATGGAGATGGCCAACTTTCATATAAATTACTCCCACATGCTCCATATTGAGTGGAAAATTCCTCACAGATTCTAACACATGGTGGTTTTGTGTTTTGTTTCTAAAGTTACAATGACCTTTCATCTTCTTGTGAATTTTCATTAGTATTTTAGTAGGGCCTTGGGATTTGGCTAACCAGACCATCTTGAACCAGAAGCCAAAGTCTTTGTCTTCCTTTTCCTTCCTTGTAAATGTTTGCTTCCTGCTGTTTCCTCCTTGGCTTTCTTCTCTTACTGTGTATTATTCCTCTCCAGACAACCTCAGCCTCTGCGCTGGGCTGAAAAGATAGCTGTGTCTCTGCCTAAGGCACCTTCTGATTGGCTTAGTAAAGAGCTAATGGCCAATAGTTAGGCAGGAGAAAATAGGCGGGACTTCCAGGCTGAGAAAGGAACTGGGAGGAAGAATCTGGAAGTGGGATTTCACCAGGAGACTTGATGTACAAGTCAGATGTGCCGTACTAAGAAGAGGTAACTGAGTCATGTGACAGAACATAGATGAAAAAATATGGGTTAATTTAGTTATAAGAGCTACTTAAAAACACCTAAGCTAAAAGAAAAAAGGAAAAAAGAAAGAAAAGAAAAAAACCTAAGCTAAGGCCAAGCTTTCATAATAAGTCTCATGGGCTGGCAGCCAAAAGATAGTACAACAGGAAAACTTGCTGCAGGACTCATTTGGCTTCTGATTTCCTTGCCTGCTGTCAGCACGGAAAACACTCTCCTATTTCTACAGGTTTACCTGGCTTGCCTGGCTGACTAAACCAATTGTGTTAGCATCACCTTTACCCTTTCTGTGATTGACAGCATTCATAAAACCCAGTTTTCCAAGTGGTAAAGTGCAGGAAATCCACATCCACTGGGTTCTATGAACCCCGATGTTTTTTCTTTTCTTTTCTTTTCTTTTTTTTTGGGGGGGGTGCGTTCGAGACAGGGTTTCTCTGTGGCTTTGGAACCTGTCCTGGAAACTAGCTCTTACAAACCAGACTGGCCTCGAACTCACAGAGATCCGACTGCCTCTGCCTCCCGAGTGCTGGGATTAAAGGCATGTGCCACCACCGCCCAGCTAGAACCCTGATTCTTAAATGTTCTCAGTTTCCTCCTTTCCCTTCCATCACCACCTTAGCTCAGAACCTGACTTACACTACGGCGCTATTCTGTTCACTGACTCTCCTGGCTTACACAACCTCAAATTCTCAGCATCATCCCTGCCTGGGAACATTCCTAACCTCCAGGCCTCTCCAGCTGCCACTGCCAGAATTCACTAACTCACATTCTAGGTCCAAGGTGCACTAAACTAACCACCAGCACTTCTTTGGAAAAATTACATAACAATGACTTTGTGTCTGGGGTACACGCTACACCCTCTGTCCTGCGTTCCTCCCTCCCAACGCTCCTTGCCACAGGTAGATTTATGTTCCTTCAGAATTCCTAACAAACTCAAATTTTCTCATCTACACTTCTGTCAAATTGTATTTCACTTAAACATTCATCATGTGTCGTATAATTGTTAATCTGCAGGAGCCTAATGTTTCAGTCAGTGCTCAAACTCCAGTGTCTGGAATTTTAATTTTAGAAAGTACTTGACATTATGATTGGGGTTTTAAAACTTAAATGTTCATTAATTATGACTTTTGAAAAACAAGATAAAAAAGGAACATAAATGTATTTGGTGTCACTATTTGTACCTCAAGATAAAAATATTAGTCATGTCTTTCATAAGTTTATATAGTTTCTTACAAACTTGCATATTAACTTCAAACAATTCTCCTTAGTTTTGAAGTTAGAGATTATATTTTCCATATAAATGTCTTAATAACTTTTGATAAAAGACCTGTTTTTCTTTTATTGACTAGAAGGGTTCTCACAAGACAGAAAATATACTAGCTAAATAAAATAGAGTTAAATTAGTTTTGTTGTACCCGTGCTTCTAAGTAATTAATTATCTCTGCCTGAATCAATGATGCATGGATTCTAGTGAGGTAACCCCTGGGAATTTGAATCTACAATCAAGAACTATATAGTTGAACCAAAGGATAAGGTTATTAGAGAACTTAGAAAAATTGTAGAAAATCTGGGGCTTGGAAGATGGCTCAGTAGGTAACATCCCTGCCATGTGAATACAAGAGCCTGAGTTTGGATCCCCAACACCACATAAAAAGTCAGGGACAGTGACACAGTATGTCCAAACCCCAGGATTAGGATACAGAGACAGGTAGATCTCTGGAACTCGCTGGCTGACAAACCCAACCAAAGAGATGAACTCCAAGTTCAGTGAGAGACCCTGTCCCAAAAATAAGGTAGAGAGAATCAGGGAAGATACCCAGTGTTGACCACCGGCCTCTGCATGAATACCCACAGACCCCGGTGTACAACACACATATACCAAACCAAACTTCAAAGAAAGAATAACTGGAAATCTCTAAAATGTAAGCATAAGCAAGTAAATACATAATATAAGGTATTTGTTTTGTAACTTTTATGTCTTCACTTATTTAAAATTTCACTATTAGAAAGAAACTGGATCTACAACTCACTAGTATAGTTTATCACTTATTAAGCCCTGCATTTAAAAAAAGAGATCCAGTACTACAAAAAAGTACATGCACATAAAATTTGAGTATTAATATTAGTGATTTCATTAATATTTTCTTTATGTTAATGATTTGGCTTCATTAGATTACTATATAATTAAGTAAATAGTAGCATTTTATAAAACATTAATAAATATTTAAAAATAGAAGCAGTTGACTCTCGGTTATCTGTATGTACAAAGGAAAAGGTTGGATTCAAATCATTTAGAATTATTAATCCCTCCAGCTAGGCAGAGGCTGTGGCCACGCTTCTAGTGGTGATGGTCCCAGATGTCATCCAAACATCTGCACTGCAGAGAACAGCTCTAATTACAAATAAATTACCTAATGCCAAAGAAATTTGTAAATAAAAAGAACCTCATTTTTAAAAAAAAAAAAACTGTAGCTCGGGCTGGAGAGATGGCTCAGTGGTTAAGAGCAATTCCTGCTCTTTCAAAGGTCCTGAGTTCAATTCCCAGCAACCACATGGTGGCTCACAACCATCTGTAATGAGGTCTGGTGCTCTCTTCTGGCCTGCAGGCATACATGCAGACAGAATATTGTATACATAATAAATAAATGTTAAAAAAAACTGAGCTCAATTTTGATCTAACATAAATTTTGTCATAATGTCCTCTGCTTTTCTCAGACTGTGTTCTCTGAATGCTATGGAAATGTGACAGTCAACCAGTGCATGTTATACCTAGAGGATGGCATGTGTGCAGGTTAGTTTTTGTCAACTTGACACAAACTACAGTCACCTGGGAAGAGGGAATGCCAGCTGAGGACTGGCCCCCAATAGGTAGGCTTGTGGACATATCTGTGGGGCATGTTATTGATTAATGGTTTATGTTTGAGTGCCTTGCCCTCCGTGGGCAGTAACACCTCTGGACAGGTGGTCTTAGATTGCTTAAGTGTGATCGTTTGAATGGGAATGGCCCCCATAGGCTCATATGTCTGAATACTTGGTCCCTAGTTGGTGGACCTGTTTGGGACGGGTTAGGAGGCGTGTCACTGGAGCAAGCTGAGATGTCAACAAACCATTCCTTATGTTCTGTGACTCATACTTGCAGTGTTGAGATGTGAGTTCATAGCTCTTCCTGCCACCGTGTCTTTGCTCTGCCATCATGGACTCTTAACACTCTAAAATCACAAGCCCAGTTCAATGATTTATTTTAGAAGTTGCCTTGGTCATGGTGTTTTGTTGGGGTCCAGCCTCGACAAAAATACTACTTGCCAGGTATACTACTTGCATGCGGATCAGAAATATAAGAGTACAAAGACATGAAAATAATAAAATAGAAACCATAGAAAAGTACCGGAAGGGAGTTCCAATGAATACTGAAATCACCTGTGTTTAATTTTCCATGCACTTTTATACACCAGCACAAAAGGGGGAAGAAGGCAACAAAAGACTTCTTTAACATGATACAAAGGACAACTCGAACAGCTAATTGCTTCAACACTTTGAGACGTCAAGTCATTAACAGTCTACTGTTTAGGCAGTGTAGCCACTCTAGACCAAGTATCCTGAAGGCAGCCATTCCCCAGGTAACCTCATATTACATAAAAAGGAGCAGATGTACACTTGCATAGCCTGACCATCTGTCAGGATGGAATGGATCTACGTGTATGGGCCATCTTAATGTCAAAAGAACCAAGTAACCACATCCTGTGTGAGGATGTGTAGCTACACTTGTCAACAATTTTGAGCAACCTCCTCCAAACTCTATGACCATCAGACAAGGTGTAAATAGGCTCACCATTCTGGGCTTCCTCAGTGTTTTATTACAGCAATAGAATAGTAATGAATACAATAGGAAAACCAGCTGAGCAAGCCATGGAAAGCAAGCCAGTAAGCAGCATTTATCCATGGTTCCTATCTCTCTGCTTCTGCTTGACTTCCTGCCCTGACTTCCCTGAGTGATGGACTGTAACCAGGAAGTGCAAGCTAAATAAACCTTTCCTCCACAAGTTGCTGTGGAGCAGTGGTTTACCGTTCAACAGAACGCAAACCATAATGATGTATTACTGCATAGGGCCCCAACCCCTCCTGTGTGCGTGAGGGTTTTCTCAGCTGGTAAAAGGTAAGAATTACCCTCTTCACCTAACTTTTTAAAAAATATTTAAAAGGTAAATTTCTCAACTGTGTTGTGGATCGTAAAAACAAATGGGACATAGTCTCTGTCCTGGAATCATTATCTACTAATTTATCCTCTGAATATCAAATGATGTTCCTTGGAAAGCGAATCAGGAAAACATACTCCAACTTAGCAAAGTTAGAAGTTTCAGGAAATTTAAATAAGCCCATTGTGGGCAGTAGAGCTGTCTTAGTCTCTTTTCCACTGCTGTGATAAGACACTGTGGTCAAGGCAACTTCAAAAAGGAAGAATTTAATTGGGCCTAGGTTCCAGATGGTTAGAATCTATGATGGCAGAGTGTAGGCATGACAACGGGTATCTGGAGCAGTGGCTGAGAGCTCATGTCTAATATACAAGCAGGAGACAGAGAGCACAGTGGGTATAGCATGAGTCTTTTGAAACCTCAAACCTCCCTGTTATAGAATAGCCCAACAAGACCACACTTTCTAGTCCTTCCTAAACAGTTCCACCATCCAGATCACAAATATTCAAACACATGAGTCTTTGAGGGCTGTTTTTATTCAAACTTCCCTGTTATAGGACCATAAGAAATTATCCTTGTATAAAAGGATAATACTGTGTTTCCCTAACTTCTCTCAGTCAAGGTGTTACTTTTCCAAAGGTCATATTATTGTCCTTTTTGTAAGGAAGGCCGCTTGTTTCCTGGCTACCTGGCAATTCAGACCCAAAATAATCACACAGAAACTGTATTACTTAAATCACCGCTTGGCTCATTAGCTCTAGCTTATTTGCTGACTCTTACATCTTAATTTAATCCATCTCCATTAATCTGTGCATCACCATGAGGTCATGGCTTACCAGCAAAGTTTCAGTGCGTCTGTCTCTGGCAGCTGCTCCATGGCTTCTCCCTGACTCCACCTTCTTCATCCCAGCATTCAGTATAGTTTTCCCTACCTAGCTCTGTTCTACCCTATCAGGCCAAGCCAGTGTTCCTTATTCATTAACGGTAATCACAGCATACAGAGGGGAATCCCACATCAGTCCTCAAATTCACCAGCACAATTTGTGCTTATCATTAGTGTATAGCTAAAGGAAGCTTTGTATATCAAACAGTGTAGTGACAGTGAGAAACTCTTGCTATTTCTGTATTAAACAATTGGAATCCATGGGATGCGGGGAGAAAGTGTCTTTTAAATTTCAGTTAAATTAGAATACTCAAAATGTAAAAGAAAAAATTAAGTTTTCAGGGCTGGGGAGATGTCTCAGTGGATTTGCCACTGAAGCATGAGGGTCTGAGTTTGGATCCACACCACCCAGGTGTGTAGAGTGAGCCTGTAAGCCCAGCAATGGGGACCCAGGTGTGTAGAGTGAGCCTGTAAGCCCAGCAATGGGGACTCAGGTGTGTAGAGTGAGCCTGTAAGCCCAGCAATGGGGACTCAGGTGTGTAGAGTGAGCCTGTAAGCCCAGCAATGGGGACCCAGGTGTGTAGAGTGAGCCTGTAAGCCCAGCAATGGGGACCCAGGTGTGTAGAGTGAGCCTGTAAGCCCAGCAATGGGGACTCAGGTGTGTAGAGTGAGCCTGTAAGCCCAGCAATGGGGAGGGAGAGACAGTAACTCTCTCTGAGCTCCTGATTCAGTGAGAGAGCCTGTCTCAAAAACAAACAAACAAAAACCTGGGTGGATAGTCATAGAAGGTGACACTTAAGATCAACCTCTGCCCTTCACACGTGTGTGTCCACACATACATGTACATATGCACAAGAATATGTAAATATTCATGCACCATACTAAACTTTCCAACTCATTAAAAAACAGATTCCAGGACTGGAAAGACAGTTCAGTGTTGAAGAGCACTTGATGCTCCTGCAGAAGACCCAGGTTCAGTTCCTAGCACCCACATCATGTAGCTCACAACTGCCTGTAACTCCAGTTCCTGTGAACCCAGTGCCCCTTTCTGACCTCTGTGGGCACCAGGCATACATGTGATGCAAATAGGTACAGGCAGACAAAACACTTAAATGCATAAAATAAAAATAAGTAAACCTTTAATGAAAAAAAAAAAGGCTGAGAGATGGCTCAGTAGTCAAAGGTATTTACTGCCCTTAACAAAGGACCCAGGTTCAGTTCCCAGCACCTACCTGGTGGTTCACAACTATCTTGTACTCCAGTTCCAGAGGATCCAAAACTCTCTTCTGGCCTCTATGGGCACCAGGCATGCATGTGGTACACATACATACATACACATTAGGCAAACACTCATACACATAAAATAAAAATAAATACATCATTTTTTTAAAATGTCAAACATTAAAGCTAATACATATGAGGGTCATTAATGTGAAAAATGTTCTAATAGAATCCAATTAGCAGATCCATATAAAGAGAAAATAATTTAACCTTATTTGTTTAAAAAAAAAACTGGCGAATGAGTCTAGTTCCTTGTCTTTAGCTATGTGTTAATTTTTTAAACTCTGGTTTGATGAACTTTTATGATTAAACGACTAATTACCAGCATCGATCACATCAATTAAGTAAGCTTTCACTATATTCTTTATATAACTGAAAATAGACTTTCAGAATTCAGAAATTCAGACAGTAGAACCTCCTGAAGGAGACAGGGATATTGCTTCCTGTGTTAGAATATTTACTTAAGTACTGCTTCCAAATAAATGACAACAACAAATTAAAACTCAATGTCATGTTCCCAAACTCTGACAATACTGCCACACATCCTTAAAAGAGCATCAGAGAAAGACTGGATATGTCAGTAAACCAAGAGCCAATGTGAATTCAGATGAAATGCTAGCTTCATTTCCATAATACATTAGTTATAAGATCTACAGAGTCCTATTTTTAAAGCCTAAACATTAAATATACTGATGACTAGGCCCTTAAGAGGGTCTGTTGGGCTCTGTACAGAGGAAGACTCACTGAAATCTAGCACAGGGGAATATAAGCTGTCTAGAGCCTCACCCTCTCGAGTGCTCTGGAAAAGGCCAATCTGTGCAACAGTCAAGTACCATGTTGCTCCCATCAACAGCAGTGAAAGGGACCTGAGATCCTCAGAGAGTTAGAGTGTGGAGAGAGAGAGAGAGAGAGAGAGAGAGAGAGAGAGAGAGAGAGAGAGAGAGAGAGAGAGAGAGAGAGAGAGAGACTCTTCTACATTGGCAGTCGGACAGTTTATTGCTATTGTTTTCCTTTTGTCTGTCAGAGTCTCACCAAGTAGCCCTGGCTGTCCTCATCTCTCAGAGATCTTACCCTCACTGCCTCCTGCTGGGAATACAGGTATGAACCAGAGAGATCTTACCCCCACTGCCTCCTGCTGGGAATACAGGTATGAACCAGAGAGATCTTAGNAGAGAGATCCACCACTGCCTCCTGCTGGGAATACAGGTATGAACCAGAGAGATCTTACCCCCACTGCCTCCTGCTGGGAATACAGGTATGAACCACCACAACCAGCTATTGGTAATGCTTCCTAGGAAATCTGGCATGATGTTAAAGTTACTGATGCTCTTTAACTCAGAAATTGGTTCCCATTATGTAGAGGCACAAATAATGACTTCCATTGTAAATGACTTTCCTGGTAAAATCAGGAAGTCTGAAAGCAATCTAAAACTCAGCCACAGGAGCACAGAGACATGCTACGACAGAGTATCTACTGAATGAAATATGCTGTCACAATTAAGGAGGATGACTTCACACACACACACACACACACACACACACACACACACACACACCACCACCACCACCACCACCACCACCACCACACTCATGGTTCAGTGGACAGGGAAGAGAATACTGTGGAATAAAAAGCATAATATGACCTTAGATCGTCCAGACTGCTGTAGGAAGTCTTACAGCCAGTAGTTTCCCGCCCACTGGGGCGTGGCCTCTTATACTATATATGCTGATGCGGAGCTCCTATCTGGCCTCTTTTCCGGCTGGTCTTTCTGGTTGCGGGACTCGGTTTCTGTTCTCCATTCAAGCAGAGAATTTGTGAGTTTACCCCTAAATAAATAACCATCTATTTCTCAATTCTGAGCTAGTGTGGGATTTCTTTTAAGCGTCCTTCCACACCAGACATCAAATCCCCACTCCAAATGTTCATCTGAGAAAGGCATGGGCCCCAGAGAGGCCCTAGTGGGAGGTCTTTGCCTGGCATGTCCTTGAAGAGGGTTGAAGGGCTTCATCCTCACCCTGACCACCTCTTATTTGGTGTTGTTCCACCGCATGCTACATCAGCATATATTGCCACATGACAAATGGGTGAAAAAAAGGAGACCAACTGGTCATAAAATGGAACTTCCAAAATTATGAATCAGAACAAGCCCTTTCTCATTATATCTGGGACATTTTATATTATGGCAAAATGATGTGCCACTTGTGAAGACTGACGCTTGAATATTCATTGACAAACTGTCTACTTCCAAAGAGAGGATTGGGATTAGTATGCTTACCAAAAGGGGATTGTCTTATAGTTTTCTTTGTTTAAAATGTTTATCTGTATCACTCACATATCTTTGAATATAAATAAGAAATAAAAGAACAAGGTAAGATGTTCAAACTGGTTAAACACAAAATCATAAATATAAATAGCCAAGAAAGATAAATAAAGTCACCCAATACATACATTGTTTAAATTTATTGTTATGAGGGAATTCATACAGACATGAGCATACACAACACAAGAAAACAAGATATATCCATGTCTTAGCCTCAGTGCCTCTGAATATAGACTTTCTTGTCCTCTCAAACACAATTCATTAAAATGAGATCACTCTCAAATATGGTGGGTAGCTTGTTCTTTTTCTATGGCTGTACTAAGACTCCATGATCAAGGTAACTTATAGAAGAGTTTATTGGTTTACAAATTCAGAGGATGAGTCCATGACCATCATGGTGGGGAGCATGGAGGCAGACAGGCTCAATGACCATCACAGTGGGGAGCATGGAGGCAGACAGGCTCCATGACCATTGTGGTGGGGAACATGGAGGCAGACAGGCTCCATGACCATCGTGGTGTGCAGCATGGAGACGTGCAGGCTCTCTGACCATCGTGGTGGGGATCATGGAGGCAGACAGGCTCCATGACCATCGTGGTCAGGAACATGAAGGCAGACAGGCTCCATGACCATCGTAGTGGGGAGCATGGAGGCAGACAGGCTCCATGACCATCACAGTGGGGAACATGGAGGCAAACAGGCTCCATGACCATTGTGGTGGGGAACATGGAGGCAGACAGGCTCCATGACCATCGTGGTGGGGAACATGGAGGCAGACAGGCTCCATGACCATCGTGGTGGGGAACATGGAGGCGTGCAGGCTCCATGACCATCGTGGTGGGGAACATGGAGGTGGGCAGGCTCCATGACCATCACAGTAGGAAGCATGGAGGAAGACAGGCACCATGATCATTGTGTTGGGGAACATGGAGGAAGACAGGCTCCATGACTATCACAGTAGGGAGCATGGAGGCAGACAGGCCGGCATGGAGCTGGAGCAAGAGTTGAGAGTTTACATCTTCATCCTCAAGCACAGCACAAGGCAAAGGGAACACACTGGAAATGGCCTGGGCTTCTGAAACCTCAAAGTGAGCCTCCAGTGACCTCGTCCAACAAGGTACACCCATTCCAACAAGACCACACCTCCTAATATTTCCCAAATAGTCCCATACAGGCCCCTGGTATACACAGTACAGCTGGGGAAGCTTGTTAATTATATCTGAGCAGAGATGAAGAGCAAGCCCGGTGTTCTGCGCCCATGTCTCTGTTGTGTGACCGATTAAACTAAGAAATCACTTACCACCTCGGTTTCCTTCCAAGGAATTTGGGGCTGTGCTGGCCTGTGGTGTATTCATGCTTGACCAAAACATGGGGTGTAGAGAGGAAGGAAGTGTGTGGCAGATAAAACAAACCATCTAGAAAGCTCTGGAAACCAGGTTTTGCCTAACCAGGCAAGTGCTGTCCTAAGGAGTCCCTGAGTGTGGCTGTTTGCAGCAGGTGCTGGCCATCTGATCACCCGGGAAATGACTAGTTTGTCTTATCTTAGTTTGATTACTGGGAAATTGACAACAGTACTTTTTCTTTCCTGATATCAGAGAAGACCTTTTGGCAGTTTCAAATGTAAGACCAGATAGCACTGGCTGAGAGTAACACAGAAACGTATCATCTCAGTTTCCCTAATTTTACAAGCCTTTGAAAGTCTCCATAAAAAATAAAATACACTAGAAATAGCAATGAGCTGTGACCCTGCCCCACCTCTTGGATGCTTCCTTTCTTATTTTGCTATACATACTGTAGTTAAAGTCTATTTAATTTGCCCTACAATGGACAATATAGGCAGAAAGAGCTACATGATGTGTAGGAGGGTCCTTTATTTCTGTTGCTTTCATTGGTTAAATAAAGACTCTGCCTGGCTTGTAAGATAGGTCAGCCCTTAGGTGGGCGGAGTAGACAGAATGGAAGTTCTGGGAAGAAAGGAAGTGAGAAGCCCACCATGAAGCCTCCAGGGTCAGACATGCCGAATGATCCCCAGTAAGATCAC
>JAQHUG010000190.1:3102172-3120567 GCA_028555095.1 Dicrostonyx torquatus | reverse complement strand
CAAGGAAAGGGAGGAGAGTTGAAGACTTTTCATTTCTAAGTCAAAATGAACTGAGGGTGCTGAAAAAAAGAGAAAAACCGGAAAAAAATGTTTCTTTGTTTCTTAGAAATGGTTTATCTGTTAGTTTCACATGCTGAAAATATCTTCCTGACAAACAGTAAATATAGAGAAGATGGCTGGCTGGCTAGATGGATGGATGGGTGGATGGATGGTTGGTGGGTGAGTTGATGGATGGATGGGTGGATGGAGGATGGGTTGGGGGTGGATAGATGGATGGATGGATGGACGGACAGATAGTGTGATGATTCATTTCAGTTGTCAACTTGGCAAGATGTGGAATTACATGGGAAGTCTCAATGTCTGCATTGGTTTGTTGTGTGGGCATGACTAAAGATGTGTAACATCTTCATTACTCTCTATGGTACAGTTCGCGCGCCACTGTACTGTTCACTAGCCGGGCAGCAGCCTGGAGATTAAAAGAGCATACAAGAGACTTGGGTCATTCATGAGGAGATAATGCCAAATGCCATTTATTCAAGCTTAGGAAAAGCCTTTTATACCTAGCTGCACAATGGAATTCCCCCCAGGCAGGTGGGAAATTCCCACACCCAAGATGGAATAAACAATGCCCTATAGCTAACCACCAGGGCGAGGCAGAGAGAGCATAGGAACAAACAGGATGTTTAGTGGAAGATGCAACAATATGTCTGGCTAGAAACTGTTCTCAAGATGAACCCTGAGAGGAGGGGTAGACCCATGGGCCCTACATGGAGGATTCTCTTGGTTGGGTTGGCTGAGGTGGGAAGAGTGGCACCATTTCATGAGCTGGTTGGTCCTCAGTTGGATGGAAAGGAGAGAGGAAGCTGAGCATGTGTGCCTGGCTCTCTGCTTCTGACTGTGGATGCATGGGCACTAGCCACTGTGATTGCCCTGCCATGGCGGATTGTAACCTTGAACTGTGACCTCTTAAGTTGCCTTTTTCAGAGTAGTTCTATCTGACAGGAAAAGAAACTAAGATAGATGATAGATAGGTAGGTAGGTAGATAGATAGATAGATAGATAGATAGATAGATAGATAGATAGATAGATGTGATAGGTAGATTGGTAGGTAAACATTATAGATGGATGAATAGATAGATAGATAGATAAATGGTATCTTGAAATTCCTTAGAATTTACTTACTGCAAGTTAGGCCTCTCTCCAGGGGAGCATCATTGCTGATCTGAATTTGGTGACATGAAGGGAGACTCACATCTGGCTCAAGCATGAAGTTGAGAGGGGATGATATCTTGTAGATAAATGCTCAAAGTAACCTCTACCAGTGCCTTGTTGATTTTTCAGAAGCTTATGAAGAGACCCCATGACAAGTCATCTTTAAATTTTAGTAGTATAAGTTTAAGGATATGAATGTATTCACAAGGTCTTGATAACAGTGGCCACCCCTTTGGAAGTTGTCCTTTGTAAAGTTATATGTCTTCCTTTGGACCGAAATTCTAATTTCAAAACAAAACCCATGTCTAAATGAGTAAAAAGATAAATGCAATTCTAAATATTCTTTCCTTAGCTTTCCAGAATATCTGCTGACCTTCAGATACCATCAGGATACGCAAATGCACCTTCTTATGGTTTAATTCTGTATGCCACATGACACAAAGTGTATGAATTATTAGTTCCACGAGGTTGTGGTCCATTGTGTTCTAGTGAGAGAAGAAAGAGAGAGCCACACAAGCAACTTGGCACATTATCCTTCTGCTCCTGCTCTCTGCTCCTTACCGTAGCAATAAAGGCTGTTGGACTCTCAAATTTCTCAAGATAGAACTGTGGGCATGCTAACATGTTCCACCCTCCAGGCAGCCCTTGAAGAGAACAGAGTCCTTTGCACCAACTCTCATCTCCCAAATATTGGATTTTGAGAGATAGGTGGGTGGACCTGATCATGGCAACAGGTTTAGTCTGTCTTTCTCATTGAGTAAACTCAAATGCTGTTTTGGGTCAACTGTTTCAACTTTCCTATTCTGCTCTGTTTGATGAGGTGAGAAGGGACCAGCTGGGATGAAAAGAGGACATGGATTAGGCAGGTTAGAATTTTGTATTAGAGTGGACATTCAAATGAAATACAAAGATATTTGAATGAAGTGAATATCAGAGATGTTCCTTGAGAGTTCATATTACATTATTTCCTCTTGTCTCCCTTCTTCCTATTTCATTTGTTTTTGAAGGTCTCTCTGTGTGGCACAAGATGACCTTGGCCTCACAATCCTCCTGTCTGAGTGTCTTTATTATTAGAAATGTTCCCACTACTCCTAACTTCATATTAAATTCCTTTTTTGTTATTTTGTTTGCTTTTTCGTTTTGTTTTTCAAGACAAGGTTTGTGTACCCCTGGCTGTCTTGGAACGCAATTTGAAGATCACACTGGCCTCGAACTCAGAGATCCACCTGCCTCTGCCTCCCAAGTGGTGGGATTAAAGACATGTGCCACCACCACCCAATTTAAACAACATTGGAAAACAATTTTTTTTCAGATGCATACCAAAGTTGATCAATATTGGTAAAGTGACAGAAAATAAAATTGGAAAAATGTATTAAGTCTGTATATTAAAAGATTTTTAATTATTTTGATAGTAGGCTAGGATGGATCACTGTCATAGGCACACATGAGGAAAATTTAAGTAATTTTCCATTCCATGCTCTCAAGCTTATAGCAGGAGATGAGGGCCATGGAGGTGAGGGGAAAGTAGGAAACAAGGAAGGCATGGCAAGATGCTGAAGAAATACAGCGTGGTTTCAGCGCATTGGCTGCTCCCACCCCACTCCCACCACTACCTGGTGAACTCATCCCTTAGATGATAAACTCTAAACACAAACCACCAGCAAATCTTGTTCTCAGTCCTTTCCTTCGGATTTGCATGGGGGCGGGTTAATCTTTATTGCCAACTCGGCTGGGTTTAGAATCTCCTAGGTGAAATGCCTTTGTATGTGTTTGTATGGTGAGCTTGGCTGGGTTTAGAGTCCCCTAGGTGAAATGCCTTTGTATGTGTTTGTATGGTGAGCTTGGCTGGGTTTAGAATCCCCTAGGTGAAATACCTTTGTATGTGTTAGTGAAGTGCTTCCAGAAAGGACTGAGGAAAAGACCCACCTTGAATATGAGTGGCATCAACCCATAAACTGGGCACCCAGATTGAATGAAAGAGGGGAAAGGGGAAAGTCAAGTTGGCACTGGCGTTCCCCTCTGTTGGTTCTCATGCACTGGTGTGAGGAATCGTAGACACATACCTGAGCTGCCATGGACTCCACTATGCATTCCCCACCATGATGGACCGTGTGTTTTCAAACTGCGAGCCCGAATAAATCCCTCTTCCCTCAAGTTGCCTCTGTCAGTCACTTTGTCCCAACAGTGGGAAAAGTAACAATACAATCATCAGCAGCAGCTCTGGAAGCGATGTTCAGGGCACAGACACAGCAGCCTCGGCCATAAGCAGGAAGCTGTGCTCTGATGAAAATTCAGAAACAAAAACCAAATTTTATATTTTCAGGAGAATCTATCCCCTTTCAAAGTCCTGTATGCAAAGGTCTCGGAGACCTGGATGGTCAAGAAACTAAATGCTACAAATGAAAATAGGATACGGAGATGCAATGAATTCACTGAGGAGACTGCTGGATAACAGGAGACAGGTATTTTCTAGAGCATCAGGCTTTACCTGCTTCTTGTCATTGCCCTTGTCTCTGTCAAATCTCGAAATCCCTGTTAATTGCACCAACTGTCACATGGGCTCCTCTTTCCCGTGTTATCCATCTCTTCTGCTTCTGCTCTAGCTGGTTTTCATCTACTAAAAATAAGCATCAGATCCACAGCCTAAAGGTACAGACACAGTCTTAGTCACATGACTTTGATATACATGGGAGGTATATTTAACTCATGGGGACAGCTGACTTTGGCTTTCCCATTTCCCACCCATAGGTGTTCGTTCACTCAGCTTCTCTCCTTTTTATCTGATGTGTGCTCCAGTCTCCCTTTATCACAAGAACCCACCCAGTACAAGGTAATGTAAGAACGTCTCCAGGGACAAATTGGTCATTGCTGTTAACTTCAATGGGAAAATTCCCTTAAGCCTGAGATAGAGAAAAATATCATCCTCATGATTTAACACTCCAGATGCCACCAGGAACTCAATAAAAACCCTGCTCTTTCCTCTGCCAGCAGGCAGCCTGAGCATCCTGAAACACCCAGCGCTCCATTTTCTTCAACTCTTTTCTTCCCAAGTAAATCTATAATCACAGCAACAAGGCTCCCCAAGTCCAGGATGAGAATCATGACCTTTATCGCATTTCCTGCACAGAGGTCCTCACCTGCTTAGAGTCTCTGGAAGAACAGACTGAGTGGCTTTTGATCTTCCTCGCAGGCCCCTTTTATTTGCACACACCTGGATGATGTTAACGGTTAGGCAGAGCCATGGATAATCTCAATGCAGGCTGCTTGGACTGGTCTACCCTACTACTCATCCCGAGGAAAATAGAGTTGCTGGGACCTGAGGTCTAGAAGGCCTAATGAGACTGAGTTTACAGGTTGTTGAATGGAGCAGGGCATGGGCTGGGAGACAGATGGGACACTCCAAGGAAACAAGGGCAATCTGTGCCCCTCCCCACCACATCTTGCCCTGTTTCCACATTCTTTAACTGTACTAGCTAACAAACCGGGGACTAGAACTAAGGCACGTTCCTGAGTTCTGTGAGCCATCCTAACAAACTTATCGACCCTGGGAAGGAAGTGGTGGGTATCTCGAATTGAACACAGAAAAGACACCACACCTACCTACCTACCTCTTGAACATGGGTCTTCTTCTCCAAAGCCAACTCTCTCCTGGTACAGTAAAATCTATTTCCCCTCTGAGTCAGACAACTCATTTCTGACCACAGGCTTTCGTATTTGAGTCTTACTGTTTCACAACTCCTACCAAAGACTGGTAGGCGAGGAGTTAAATACGAGTCTCCATGGGGCACTACAGCTGTTTCTTGGTAGCTGTGTCTCCTGGTGTTCAAAGAGAATACTCCTCGGTGGTTTTAACATCTTTTAAGCTGCAGCTGGGTTCTCCCCAGTATAGCAGAAACGAAGTACCAGGAAAAACCTAACCCAACAGCCACGTGTCGCTATTAAAGACAAAGGGTCTGCATCCTCAAGAAACCCAATTTCCTTATCTTATTTTCTTCATGAGCTTGCCTCGCTTTTAAAAGAGGATCATGGGGAGAATTATCCAAGAAAAGGGATCTGGCTCACCCTGTCTTGAGGGGGAAAAATAGCCACTGTACCTCTATGAATACGCCATCATCTCATGACTATTGATGCAACATGTCTTAAAAGTCCACATCACACGCTAGACATGGTGACGAATGTCTGTAACTCCAGCACTTGGGTGATACCTGCCAGTCTGGTAGAGGATAGTTTATTTTACATTCCTCCTTTTATGGTGGGAGACATTAAGCTCTTTATCTGAAGTTAAGGGATATGTGCTCTTTCTTGTTCTTGGTCTATTCATGTACTTGATCCATTTTTCTACTGGGTAGATGGTTTTGTCTTATATGTGCAGGCCGGTGGTTTAACCTTGATGTCATTCCTCAGCAGTTCAGCACATTGGCTTGGAGCTTGCTTACTAGGTAGGGTAGGCCGACTGGGCAGTTTGCCTGAGGAACTCACTTATCTCCATCTCTGCTACAGTTATCAAAGCTCACCACCACACTTGCTTTTTCTACTCCCCCCCTCCTTTATTTTTTAAAGAAATATTTATTTCATGTGCATTGGCATTATTTTGCCTGCATATGTGTCTGTCTGAAGGTGTCAGATCCTCTGGAACTAGAGTTACAGTTAACTGTGAGCTGCCACGTGGGTGCTGGGAATTGAACCCCAGGTGGGTCCTCTGGAAGAGCAGTCAGTGCTCTTAACTGCTGAGCCATCCCTCCAGCCCCAACAAACTTGATTTTCAACATGGATTCTGGGAGCCAAACTCAGGTTCTTGTGCTTGCAAGAGAATCACTTTACTCCCATTCCCATAGCCCCACACTTTTTCTTTGTAATATCAGAGACCTCTTTATATAGCAGGAAAATTAAAATAGGCTAGCATTTACTCAGAACATTATAGAGAGCTAGACTTTTTTAAAAAAGATTTATTGAGAACACCCAGTGATTTTAACCATTGAGCCATCTCTCCAGCCCTCAGCCATAGGTTTAAAAGAAACTGAATAAAAAACATTCATGCCACTCTGTTCCTTGGAATCAGAGTTCCTTGATTCAGTTTTGTTCTGGATTTTATAGCAGCTATGATTATGTAAACATTCGAGATGACCCCCACCCCTTCTTATTCTTTTTCAGGGTTTAAATCATACCCATCCCCCAGAGGTCTTGCTTGTCACTTGCCAACCCTTAAAAATTTTAGATCCTGCTGCATCCTCTTTGACTCTCGTAAATTAAGTTCTGGGTTTAAACTATTTTGAGTTTCACTTAGTTATCACAACCCCCAAAGTATTGACAACAAAAGACTCAAATACGCTGATAATTTTAAATCCGAATTTATGTTTTGAAATAAAAATGCAACAAACTTTTACAAAATTGACACATGGGAACACACTTTAAAACACCATCACATGCTACATTAACTGGGAGTTAACAGATCCAGTCTAAACAAGAATCTACCAATTATGTGAGTTCCTTCCTTTTTTTGAGCAAAAAGAAAGCTTCTGTGAAATGCTGGACACATCAGGATAGCCAGCAATGGCTCAGACATCTATGAATGAGGAAGCCTGGAGCACAGCCTCTCTGAGGGGCTGCACTCCATTCTGCAGCTTCCCATGGGGGCTGCAGGGCCTGTGACTGGATGTCTCCCAAGTCCTGTTGTGCCATGGTCCTTTAATTTTGGTGACAATACAAATATCACCACTAGTTTGCTTTTATTGTAAACTTCAACAGAAAAGCCAGCATGCTTACAGACTCTGGACACGGAGGTCAGGAATCTTTCTCGAGACTCGCCACTTTGGTAAAGTCCTTTTTCTCAGAAGTTTCTGATCTGGCTCACTGTCTCACGTGGCGACATCATCCATACAAACGAGTACTCATGAGGTGGCTCCAGCTGGCAGTCCTTTCTGAAGCGGTGTCCGTGGCTCTGCCACGCCTCTGCTCTGGCTCAAGCCATCTTTCCCCAGTCACAGTAGATTCACTTATCTCCTTACAGCTGGTATTTTAGCATGTTCTAATAATCAACAGCATGAGGCTGTTAATAACCGTCCACTAGATATTCAGCTGCTCTGTAAAACTAAGCTGATCTGTAGAAGTAAGAAACAGACGCTGGTGGACTTAGCACCTTGCCGTCACGCCCACTGCTGTGTATGGCAGCCTTCCGAGAGCCAACCGAATTCGCTCATGTTTTCCTCTCACATAAATACAAGCTTTATCAGTAAGAAAACATGATTTTTTTTAACAACAAATACATGCTCAGGGCAAACATCACACACCCAGTAGCTACAATAAGCGCTACGGTGGCCCAACATTTCATTTCCATACATCCCTTCCAAAATAAAGGTTCCAACCTTTGACTCTGCCCATGGACTCAAGTTCTAAGAGATTATTTGACACCATCAGTTCGATAGTTTAACAAAAACTAGAATGAGATTCTTAATGTGTGTAGGGAGTATAAAATTATCACTGCAAAGTTTGACTTCTTTATAATTATTTCAAAATTTATAGTATCACCAAATCTTGTCAATTATAAAAAGGGTAAATCAGTAATTTCCTCTATAATGATACTTGGCATTGCTTTTTTTTTGTTTTTGATTAAATTCCATTTCAACTACCTGATGTTGAACTTGAGGTAGCTACATTGTGGTTGCATTGCTAAGGGCAGTGATGTGGTTCAAAGTACCGTCTGGAGCATCGCATCTGATTTAAATGAGAGGGAAATGAAGTCTCCCTGACATGGTTTCCTCATTTGGCATTCAAAACAAATGAAACAGAAACACACCTCCCACTCATTCTCTTAGTGATAAAAGTAGAGTTCTTTTGTGAGCATAGACACAATGCATGGAATCTGTTTCTTTGCATGAAAAGTGGAGTCATGGGAGAAGGACTCGAATTCTGTCGCTACCTTCCGGTTAACGCGAGTGAGGATGTGCATAAACTCAAGCTTCTGTGCGTAGAGCTTCAGCATGGCGCAAAGTGACTGGATAAACCAGGACCCGTCCTTTGAATTTCTCCAGGAGTAGTAACCTACGGGGCGAAATGCAAAGCACCATACCCGCCATTACTTCACACCATCATTGTAGCAGATTTTATACATTTTTACATAACATTGATAAAAATAAACGTAAACTTCCTTGGCCTTAGTAGCCATAAAAAGGAAAAAGAATTAACACCTGTAGTCTCACATGCCTCGCTGCTCTCCACAGAAGAAAAAAGGCAGTTATGGAGTGACTGCCACTGAGTTCCTGAGTCTACAATCTGGTCTCATTCCCACAGGGGAAGAGCAGGGACGAGCGGGAAGAGGAAGGCGTGAACATACAAATGTAAACATATTCGGATGAGACCATGTAGATCACGTGGTGTTCAATCAGAATTCTGATTTTAATACTGACTTAGACAGGAAATAAATTGCTTACATACACACACTTTAAATGTTTCTTTAGACTTGTTCTTTGCCTACATGTATGTAAAGTGTAGCATAAAAGAGGAGATGGGGGTGTCAGGTCCCTTGGAACTGGTGTTACAGATGGCTGTGAACCACCATGCGTATCCGAGGAGTCCTCTGCATGAGTAACAGTGCTCTTAACTAAGATGTCTACTTAGCCCCTACATATACACACTTTAAAGAATGCCATTGGTTCATCTATGGGCATCTGGATGAATATAATAAATAGTATTCAAGAAGGAAATAAGTGTAATGTTTTGTGTTTTTAGATTAACTACTGGAATCATCGCATTTACTTTAAAAGTACTCTGCATGGAAAGATACCCGGTGGATAAAAGAAAAAAGATTGAGTATATTCTATTTATTTGTTTTAATACATTTATTTATTTATTTACTTATTTGTTTTGTGTGTATATTTGTGCAGTTAGAACTCAGAAGACAATTTGTGGGAGTCGGTTTTCTCCTCTGCAATGTCACACATATATATATATACAGGTCCACACCCACAAACTTAGTATCTTCTCTGTGTGTGTGTGTTGGTCTGAATGAGAATAGGCGCCCCTCCCCACAGGCTCATATGTTTGAATACTTGGTCCCCAGTAAGTCCTACTCCTCTGTGGCCTTAATGGAGGAGGTATGTCACGTGGGCTTTGAGGTTTCAGAAATCCCTGCCATTCTCAGTTCTCTCGGCCTTGGCTGTCTTATAGATGGAGATGTAAGCTCTCAGCTACTGCTCCAGCACGCGCGCCTGTTCATCTGCTGCCATGCCCCTCCTCCCCTTTTTACCATGATAGTCAGGGACTCTAACCCTCTGTAACCGTGGGCTCCAAATTAAGCTTTCTAAGTAGCCTTGGTTATTTGTCGTGTTCTGTCACGGCAAAAGTAAAGTAACTAAGACAACATATTGGTCATTTTAGGGATGTAAAACTCTTTGTGGGAGGCATATAAAAATCTTTTTTTTTTTTTATAAAAATCTTGATAGCCTTTAAAATGTAGTCTTTATTGCACAACTCGAAAGTTGGTCACATTGTAAGTCATCTAAAATCCACAGCAAACACTCTGCTGCACATTCTTACCAGGTGCTGTGGAGTAAGCGTACAGGAAGTCGGCTTCCACTGGGATCTTCTGGCACGCCATATCATCCTCAGTCGCACTGTCTGTCTCAATGCCGCAGTCGAGCTCCGTACCCCGGCAGGCCTGTGTTAGAAAACAAACTTTTCAGTGGTCTGTGGCTCAGTGGTTAAGAGTACTGACTGCTCTTCCAGAGGTCCTGAGTTCAATTCCCAGCACCCACAAGGTGGCTCACAACCATCTATGGTGAGACCTGATGCCCTCTTCTAGTGTGCAAGCGTACATGCAGGCAGAACACTATACATAATAAATAAATTTTAAAAAAGAAAACAAATTTTTCTTTTAAAAAAATAAGTAAACACACATAGCATACATCTAAAAACTGTAAGAGGA
This sequence comes from Dicrostonyx torquatus, assembly GCA_028555095.1. Taxonomy (NCBI): domain Eukaryota; kingdom Metazoa; phylum Chordata; class Mammalia; order Rodentia; family Cricetidae; genus Dicrostonyx; species Dicrostonyx torquatus. The sequence continues at coordinate 3,110,435 of JAQHUG010000190.1, read as the reverse complement.
GTGAAAAAAATTGGTAAGTCTTTCTGATATAAGAGCAAAATTGAAATATACTCCATATTTTCTAAGTGATGGTTTAAGTAACTACAAATATAACAGTTCTATAACCCCAGAACAAAAAGTAAATACTGATAAGTAAGTTAATCTCTTTTTAACTGGGCACCACGCAGCTCAGTGCCATACCTGAATGATGAAGAGTTTGGGTTTTCCCGTTAGACTTCGGCAGTAGTCTCCTCTGAAGTAACTAGTTAACTTTTTCAGGTCAACGGGCCCATTGGTTCCAAAAATGATTCCTTCGTCACCGTGGCTTAGAATCACACAAACAAAACTGCTCCTCTTGCTGTGGTCCTCTTTAGAGACTGGAACGACGTTTGGAAATAAGAGAAAACAAAACAAAACCACAGAAGCACTTCGCAAGTTTCACTGAAAACGTGAGGACAGTGTAGGAGAGTATGAAGAATCTGTGGTCGCTTGATCGTGTCTAGCTCTCTAACTGGACCAAGATGGCTCTGAATTCATGATCTTCCTTCCTGCCTTAGGTTCTTGAGTCCGGTTTATACCGTTACCACAAGACGAAGAAATTGAGAATAGAACTATAAGATCATCCAAATCTAACACAGGCAGAGGACATTTGGAACCATTTTAGGGGTGATGTGATTAATTTTTTTTAACTTTTTACTAAAATATATAAGCAGCAGGGTGTGGTGATACATGCCTTTAATCCCAGAACTTGGGAGGCAAAGGTATAATTTTATGCCTCTATCTATATAAGTCTAATTATAGCTAGACCATAAAGTAAAATTACCCAATGAGAGTCATTCTTTCTTTCTTTTTTTTAAATATTTATTATTTATACAATATTCTGTCTGTGTATATGCCTGCAGGCCAGAAGAGGGCACCAGACCTCATTACAGATGGTTGTGAGCCACCATGTGGTTGCCAGGAATTGAACTCAGGACCTTTGAAGAACAGGCAATGCTCTTAACCACTGAGCCATCTCTCCAGCCCCGAGGGTCATTTTTTCTTGATATAGCATTTTTATTCTTTGAGAATCCATACATGCTTGGTCCTGAGCAGGCAACCCCAATGGGTATGAGCTCCTGAGTGCAGCTTTCCTGCCATGTCTTCCCTCTGGTCCTCCCTAACCTCTGGCTCTTAAAATCTTTCTACCCCATCTTCTGCAAGGGTGCCTGAGCCTTGTGTGTTCTATCAGAGTTAGGGTATAGATATGCTATTTCTGGCTGAGTTCTGCCAACACAGCATCTCTGTCCTTTGATTGGGTGTTGGATGTTTCTTTTAATTCTTTCAATGAACTATTTCTTACCTTTATCCATCAATTCCACAATTTCTTCACGAGTAAGATCATTCTTGTTCCGGACTTCATACTTCAGGCTCATGAATGTCTCTCTGAGGTTAGCTGCATCGACATCAGTACCAGAGCGAGCTGTCATTCCTCGGGACAGAAAGAACTTCTCTTAATTGCAATTTAAAAGAATAACCGCTTTGAGACTAAATGAGCTATTCAGCAACTCACACAACCAACGAACACATTCTTTTAAATGTTAAGAAAAACTACTTATTCTGATCATGGTGACAGAGCCTGTAATCTGTTGGCACACAAGACACTTCACTGTATCAGCTGCTGCAAACTGTCATGGCGGGGACATCCTCCACAGCAGCTTCAATGGTGAAAATAAGAGGGGACTTTGGACGCCTGCAGTACAGGTTTGTTTGATAAATGGTGATTTGCTCATATGATGGTGTACTGTGTCCCCATCTGATTCATCCATTCATTCACAGGCAAAGTCTCACGCTGTAGCCCCACCTGATCATAGGCTGCCACTCTCAGTTCATGGTGAATATTTTCTAAGACCATGGGGAAATGGTCACTGATCTTTTTGAAAATTGCCAACTTATTTAATATCCAGTAAATCATTTTAGAAAGATAGAAGTATGTGATCTTAGTTTTGTTTTAATAGCTTTCTCGCAGGCATTCTATTTGATTCTGTGCTGGATCAATTTTAAGACAGTACTATTTGTACATCTTTTTGGGGGGAAATCCACAGATATTATCAGATTAGTATTGCTACTCAGGTATTCTGCTATGTTTGCAATATATGGACTTTCCAAGATGCGTTTTACTAGCTTCATTTGTACACATGAGGGATGCAGCGCACAAATGAGCTAAGAAACCTGCCCTTGGTACATCGAAGCTTAGCATGAGAGATGATTGGTTTTAAAAGGAAGGAAGGAAACAAATTTTTCAAAGTGATAAAGTTAGAAACCTTTCAGCCAACTCAGTGATACCTGCTGCCAAGCCTCACAACTTGAATTTGATACCTGGTACCCACAAGGTTCAAGGAAAAGATTGAAGGAAGAAGGGAATGAGAACCTCTTACTGTAGTACTGAGGACTATAGATCAGCATGGAGGAGGTACCAATGAGGACTACAAATCATCAAGGAGGGACCAATGAGGACTACAGATCATCGTGGAGGGACCAATGAGGACTACAGATCATCGTGGAGGGACCAATGAGGACTACAGATCATCATAGAGGGACCAATGAGGACTACAGATCATCATGGAGGGACCAATGAAGACTACAGGTCATCAGTTCAGCTCAGCCACACACACTGGGCACTAACCACTGAAAGTGAAGATGCTAAAGTAAGGTTTTGTTTCATCTGGTCTGAATCAGGGTCCCATTAGCCCAGGGACCATCTTCCTACTCCTTCCTCCCAAGCAACAGTGACAGGATTAAAGGGATGTACCATCACCCAGGGTTTATGTAATATTGGGGATAGAACTGTCTCCATGTATGACAAACAAACACTCTACCAACCCCATATTCTTCTTTTCCCCCTCCTCTTTTTCCTCTTTAATTTTATTTTTTCTTAGTTTTTTAATTAGTTCTTTGAGAATTTCATACAATGTATTTTGGTCATATTCATCCTTGTGCCTCCAATTCCATGGTCCATGACTTCTTTCCCACCCAACTCTGTGTTGTTTTTATAAGAAAAAACCCATCAATCCACTATCTGCTGCCCATCTCCTCTTGGATGTGTAGCCCACTACTGGAGTGTAGATCTATGGCACAGCTCCTGGATTATATCTTAATGACTACTTGGAGAGTTAGTATAAAATGCCATTCATTTTACTGTGCACTCATTCTCAGGTTGGGGTAAAGGCCTCAATTGAATAGTTGTAAACACAGAAGCAGATTGTCCCTGAAGCCGGGCACACAGACCTGCAAAAGGGAAATGTGGCACAGGGTGGGGATAACTTAGCAACCTCAAACCTGAGCTAAGAGGCCCTAATTTGCATTCTAAAATTGACTAAGGAATGACCTTAGGGTCATGCCCACTTGCCAGGGACTGTGAGTTAAGGACCCCTGCAAAGGATGCTAGAGACACTTTCTCAGATGCTTCAGGGCAGAGGACCTCAGATGCCCATCATTAATCTTCATCCCTGCCAGCTTGTTGCTCATGAGGCCTTTTCTTCTCCCATCACTCAGCCTCTCAAGGTGCTGGTTCTGTTGGGGAGCAACAGAATCCAGCCTTTCACAGTCACAGCGAGGCAGAGGCTCTGAACATGGAAGAAGAGTCCATATTGTATATGGGAGCTGTAAGGGTCCAGCGTATCTCTACTTAGTGGGTTTTCTCTATCAGTTTACTGACTCATAACATACTGATATTGCTTTTCAGATTACATCCGATGTAAATGGCATAACTAGGGCTGGAGAGATGGCTCAGCGGTTAAGAGCATTGACTGCTCTTCCAGAGGACCCGGGTTCAATTCTCAGCACCCACATGGCAGCTCACAACTGTCTGAAAAATCCAGATCCAGGGGATCTGACACCTTCACACCAATGCACATAAAATAAAGTTAAATAAACCATAAAATATAAAAAAAAAATAAATGGCATAACTATTTGAAATGTATTAAAAATTGTTAGATACATACCAGTGCTTTTATGAAAGTTCTTATTATTGATTATTATACACACACCCATTTCAGGATAATCCATTTTGTAACTATTGTCCATATATATTCCAGAATCCATTGATTTGCTTCCATGTATGGTCTTTCTGCATGGAAATCAAGTGACAGTTAGTTACCAAAGGCAGAAATGATGACTCTATTATTAATGTAATTTCTATGACTCATAAGATCATAACATTTGTTTAAGGCTATTGATGTACCCAACTTCATGCTACATCCTTTTCTCATTCAAATTTCACAGCATGAGGGTTTGATCCCAAGCACTAGGGGAAAGAAAGCATAAATAAATACATTCGCAATGACACGTTTGACTGATGAGGAAATGACCTGCCATGGTTCAGTTAAGTAATGTGCTGAAGGGTGTTTGGATCTTATACTGGAGTCAGAGTGGAAGGTTTTCTATAACGCCCAATAAAATTTTACCATATATCTTTAAAAAATTAACATTATATGAACTAATTTATCCTTAGTGATAAAAGTGAAATTTTTTTATTTTCTCTTTGAGGCTGTATGTAGCCTTGCTATATGTAGCCTAGGCTGACCCTGGGTGGGTCTTCTTATCTAAGGCCTCCCTCCCCAACATACACACACTAAATCAACCCTTAAACTCCGTGAGCTGAACCAATGAATAACTTATTAACATACAGACGAATCATTATAAATCCTCATAAATACTTGTGTGGAAGTCACTGATGTAAATATGTTAGCTAGGTAGACCAGAGGCCAACGGTCATTCTCAAAGGCCAGATATTAAGCCTCTCAGGTTCACAGGCTGTCCTAGTAGACACTCAGTCTGGCCAGGTGAAACTAACCAAGAGCAACATGCTCATAAAGGCGTGGCTGTGTTCCAACAAACGTGACAGACTAAGCACAAGCCTGAGCCATGACCCAGGAAGGTTCTAGAAATAGGATGTCTAGGCACAGCCCATAGCCATCCAACAAAGGATGCACACTCAGCCTTAATAGTACCTGATACTTCATACAATTCTAAAAATAATGGTGGGGAGAGAATAAAAGTAGTAAATGAAGGGGGGTTAAGGGCAGACGATAAAGAACCATGATACATAGCTGTGGTAAAGGCCCCACTTTTTACAGAGAAAATTAGGCCACATAGGTACAAGATGTACATTCCCATCCCCAAATCTAGAGTCTGAAATACTCCAAAATTAGAAAGGGTTTGAATGTCAGCCTGATGCCTCAAATGGAAAAAGTCACACCAACCCTGATGTGACATGTCACTTTCAAAATATTATATACAGTTAGCTTCAGGATACATGTACAAAGTTTATATAAAACAGAAATGAATTCATGTTTAAAATTTTTAGGCCAGGGAGACAACTCAGTAGGTAATAATGTTTTCTATGCAATCCTAACCTCCTGGGTTCAATCACTAGAAACCACATAAGAAGCTTTAAAGTCAGACTGGAGAGATGGCTCAGAAGTTAAGAGCACTGACTGTTCTCCCGGAGGTCCTGAGTTCAATTCCCAGCAACCACATGATGACTCACAGCCATCTGTAATGAGATTGGTGCCCAGAATGCAGTATACATAATAAATTTTTAAAAAGAAGAAGAAGCTTTATGTCAGTGGTTCTCAACCTGTGGATTAAGACCCTTTTGGGAGGTGGGTGTTGAATGGCCTGCTGTGGAATATCATTTTAAGATGTGGTATATTTGTTTATGCCATGGGGCATTTGTTTAGTGATGAAGCAAAGATGTGCTGCATTCTTTTATGTTGCATTTGTTTAATTCTGTGAAGCTGTGTTACTTTGCCTGCCTAAAACACCTGACTGGTCCAATAAAGAGCTGAACGGCCAATAGCCAGGCAGGAGAAAGGATAGGCGGGGTTGCTAGGCAGAGAGAATAATCTGATGAAGACATTTGGGAAGAACAAGAGATCAAGGGGCGAGAAAAGAAGGGGCCAGCCACCAGCTACACAGTCAGACACAGAATAAGAAGGAAAGGAAAGGTATACAGAATTAGAGAAAGGTAAAAGCCCAGAGGCAAAAGGTAGATGGGATAAGAAAAGCTAACTAGAAACTATCCAAGCTAAGGCTGGGCATTTATAAGAAAGAATAAGTCTCCTTGTGTATTTATTTGGGAGCTGGGTGGGTGGTGGGTCCCCCCAAAAAGTCAAAGAGCAAAACAACCCACTACAACAACCCTTTCACAGGGGTCACATATCAGATATCCTGCATATCAGAAATTTACACCATAATTCATAACACTAACAAAATTACAGTTATGAAGCAGCAACAAAAATAATTTCATGGTTGGGGTCATCACAACATGAAGAACTGTATTACAGGGTCACAGCGTTAGGAACGTTGCTCTAGGTGGTAGCACACATCTGTGTTCCTGGCATTCCTGTGACAAGATTGGAGGGAGACAGGAGACTGGGTGGAAGCTTGTCTGCTAGCCTAAAATACTCTGCAGCAGAAACACGGAAAAGCTGGCCTCTGACCTCACATGCGCACTGTAGTACACACACACACACACACACACACACACACACACACACACACACACACACACAGAGGCATTTAATTTAGGCCCCAATTCTAATGCATTTCACTATATATGTGTTACTATGTTCCAATCTGAGAGTCCAAAATCTAAAATACTTCTGGTCTCAGTCATTCTGGGTAAGAGATGCGAATCTTATAATCGATCACAGAACCGTAACTCCCATTGCCTAATGCTGATTTTTCACCCCCTTCTGTTGCCCTCTTCCCAACTATACCAAGATGGGGATAAGATATACCTTAATAAAGAGCGGAGACTCCCAAAGCCAAGGCCACAAAGGCACTTAACATAGAATAAGCTCCTTGCCCTCAAGTCTTTCCCTGTCATCTTAGATGAGATCAGAGGGGCGAGTTTGCTGCTGGAGGTGGGAGGCAGCTTGGTCTCTGGTTTGAAAAGCCCTTTCCCCTCTGCTTCTCTACTCCTCAAAGTGGGCTGTATGCCACAAACACATCTTCCTTTGACTACAGAGTTCACTGATACCAGTTTCACCCGGGACGGTGACTCTTGCCTGTTACTGGAGCAGTAGAAAACAGCGGTCAGAGGGCCATCACAAGTTGGAGGCCAGCCTGGATTATAGAGCTCCAGGTTAGCCTGGGGTAGGTGGAGAACCTGCCTTAAACAACCACCAATTAAAATAAATAGATACTCACACTTCAAAATTATTGATGGACTTGGAATCCACTGAGGTTTCGTTGTTCTCCATGGTCACTTTTCTTAACTAGAATGTAGAAAAAAAGAGATGTCACCCATAGAGCCACTGCAGTACATTGGCAATGCCATGCTTACTTCTCCTAGAGTTCTTGTTTGTCTCCCCCGCTATTGGCCCCGAAGTCAGATATATGGAGAATGATCCTTTGCAATAGCACCACAGTGTAGGCCCCGCCTCCTTTCTTGTTCTTGCTTGACTACAAATTATACCAAGAACAGAGTGTGCAACAGCTTAAATCTTTTCCCCCTCTCCAATCGAAATAGATAACAACCTCTTTCCTTGATTGTCCAACGATTCAAGTTATTTACTGGAACTCAGCTTCCAGCTCAACACAACTAAAACAAAACTCAGACACTAACCGCATGGTAAAGCTAACGTAACACTTCACCACAATGGCGAGGGCCCCCAGGGACTTCCAAACCTCCACAGAGGCTCATACTCAGAAAGCCAACTTCTTATACTAAGCAACTTTGTCTACAAAACAAGACATGTACCTCTCCTCACCTGCTATGCTAAGGAAGCCAGCTCCTTACTTGTCTTCTAGAGCTCTCTAGAAGGATAGACACTGCCATGGTAGTAGACCTCCCCAAATGAAGAAGACAGACAGACAGAAATGAAACATAAAACAGGGACTAAAAATCCTGAATCCTTCAGGCTCTAGAATCCTGGGCTAGGTCAAATATTTTGGTCAAAATACCACTTTGGAGCTCTGTTGGAGAATATTATTTTAAGGTGTCTTGCTTTTGTTTATACTGATTAAAGAATCACATGTGAAGCTGGGATTCTTTGCCTGTCTAAAACACCAGATGGTCCTAATAAAGAGCTGATCGGCCAATAGCAAGGCAGGAGCAAGGATAGGCAGGGCTGGACGGTAGAGAGAATAAATAGGAGGGGGAAAAATGAGGAGGAGGAGCAAGAGAACAAGAAGAGGGCATCAGGGGCCAGACACCCAGATAGATAGCAAGCCTCGAAGAAAGAAGCAAAGAAAGGTATACAAAATAGAGAAAGAGAAAAGCCCAGAGGCAAAA
>JAQHUG010000190.1:3076688-3097334 GCA_028555095.1 Dicrostonyx torquatus | reverse complement strand
AAAGCAGAGGAACAGAAGCTATTTCTAAAATTAAAAATTAGACAGTGAGGTATAATATATCAATAACAACTTGAAACAAGACAAAGACCCATTGCAAAATAGATGAACACTTTGGTAGGGATTTGAAATGGGATGTTATGTTAATAAAAACAACTTTTAGAGGTAGGTGTGTGTAGGGCACGTGCACGCACGCTACGCATGAGTGTGAGGGTGTGCTTGCCTACACCTGTGCACAGGGAGGCCCCAGGTAGACTTCTGATATTTTCTTCCATTGCCAACCATCCTATTTTTTTTTGACACAAAATTCTCTCACTGAACCTGGAGTTCTCTATCTTGGCTGGATTAAGACACTGAGTCCTAGTATTTGCCTGTCTCTGGTAGGAGTATAGCCACAGTTCACCCCCCTCAGCTTTTACCTAAGTGCTGGGGTCTGAAGTTGGGGGTACCCAGGCTTGCACAGCAAGCACTTCACCTTCTGAGCCACTCCCCCACACCCCGACTCAGTTTTGGATATTCTTAATCAGAGAATTTGTCCCCCATCTTCAGGCTGTTCCAGTGGCTGGCCTAGATAAAGACCTCGTGAGCTGAGGCATCAAACCTCGTCTCTGTTTTCTAAATCTCATAATGACACACAAGAGTCAACATTCTTCATTTCTGAATCCTCTCCTGAGACACAAATGTTCAAAATTAGGCGTAAAGACTTAACCAAGTCGTAGCCAAAGTAACTATTTTTCTCACTTCCAGTTAATAGATGCCAGGCCAATAAGTATACAAGTATTTTCAATTGGGCTTCCCAATAACACCGAGGCATAACGGTCCCACTTTAGATTTTAGTTAAGTGCAACTTGGAAAGGTAATCACTTTTTAAGTGACAGAGCCACAGCTCCAGCTCCAGGTAGCAAACGCCACTCTACAGTCTACAGACCGCTCAACACCATATAAGGGTAACAAAACTACAGTTAATTGCAAGGGACCGAAAACCCATAAGCCCAAGTGCTCTAATTAAATGAGATTAAAAACATATATGGCATGGCAGAAACTAATTAAAAACTGAAATCAAATATACAGTCATTTGTGGATGACTGGTTCCACATCCTGCCTCAAACAGTAGACCCAAGTCCAAATCCTTTGTATAAAATGGTGTATTTTTTAGAGGGAAGCTAAGCATCCCCACTACTTATTACTAATGATACCAAGTCCAGCATGGTACTGCATGAACAACATACAGAGCTATTCAGTGGGTGATTAAAGTCTGTACATTTCAATGCAGATTCCATTTCTATTCTCGGATGACCCTACCTGAGGGCTGGTAAAGTCCACAAAAGCAGGTCAACTATAGGGCAATATGTTGCAATGAAGAAAATAGAAATAATGATTCAATGTTGCTCATGCCACTGGGTAACTGATTTATAAATGTAAAGTATCTATTTAAACATTCAGTGAACATCATTAAGATGTTTTCTATATGCCTACCTACCTTCCTGTTAATAGGAAAGTGAAGCCACCATAGTGTGGCTTCCGGGAAGCCTAGCTCTATCTGTGCAGAACAATTTGAGAAACACCAGGATCGTACTGACTAAGCTCCCAGCACTGGGAGTTCCATATTAAGCAAATGAAACAGAAAGAGGACCCGTTTCACAACGGTCTGGTTAAGAAAAGATTTCATCGGTAGTGTACCAGTGGTTCTTTGTTCTTTTCTTTCCAAATCTGTCCCACCTGGTCTCAGTTCCTTTGGGGACGCACTGAACTGGTTGCTGCCACTGAGCCTGCCGAAGCCAATCTTTTAATGTTTAGAATAAAATGGAAGTGAAAAGATGCAGGCTGGAAAGGCAGAGAAAATACAGAGGACAGTTCAGTTGCATCATAGGGACTCATAAATAGGCTGGTTTTCTTGTTTCTGGTATGGGCCACACAACCAGGGGAAGCAGACAGGTACGCTGACTTATCTTTGTGTCACAAGTTGGCAAGAAATGTGGCACTTCCTATCTGCTAAGGGCCTGCCTCATCAGCTCCCAAGTGAAACCCTCGGATCACAGTTTTTGGAGGGACAAAAGAAGAAAACAGCAAAGTCTTTGCAGACCTCTAAGGCCCTATATGCTCTTGGGGATGTGGAAGAATTGATGGCCTCTTTCAGAACAATCTCGTGGCCGAAATAAAGCACAGAATGAAAGATCCTGAATGTCTTTTATAAAACTACAGATAACTATATATAATTTACTGATTATCAACATATGCAGAAGCTGCACTGGTCCTTGAGTGTAGGAAGCAATGGAAGAGACGGACCCTATCCCCTATACAGAGCTTATATCCATGTTCACTGGTGTTTAAAAGTAGCAGCCGGGTGGATGCTAGCCCATGTCCAGTCCTTGTGTAGATAATTTTATTGTACTTTTAGCAGAATGAAGACATTGTTACATATATTATTTCATCTGTTCTTTAAAACAAACCTATGGATTATACGGATTATGCCTGATTTATGAATGAGCTGGTGAGCACCTTGAGACTGGGCTTCACGTGGTCAGACAACAGAGAGAAAAGTTGTTCTTTCCTCTCTAATAAGTTATTTTAAGTTTATTAAATGAATATATAACAGTACTTAAGGGTGTAAGAATTCCCACATCTTTTTTTTTTTTAAAGTCCCATCACTGGGGCAGAACTTGAAGTATTATCTAACACTAAGACCATAACTAATGCAAGGTCTTTGAAGAAAGTAAGGACTGTGCTGTAACTCTAGGAAGGGCAGGAAGTGGCTGTGCTGTTAGGTTTGAAAGGGAAACAGTAGAAAGGCACAGTAATTGCTTACATCAGATAAAGACACTGGACTCTTAAAAGGCTGGAGGCCAGACCCTTCTTCAGGACAAAAGCAATCTGATCTAATCCGGTGGCATATCCCATTTCTGTGACTCTGTACCAGGTAGCTCCATTGATACATTTCAATAAACCGTTCACTCAATAAAACACATTCTTGCTTTCCAAAGGCCTTCTTCTGCTGGACAGCAAATCAGAGCCAAAGCTTGAATGCTAGGTTGTGACAGGGACGGTTCAAGCTCGCCATTTCATATGTGTGGCTCATGCCCCGCCACCGTTAACACACTGGAAGTGGCTTTCCAGCAGCCGCTAGTCAAACTCCCAGTTTAGCATCTCCCTTTACACACTCCTAGTTTAACAATGACTTCACATTTCACATCTACCAATCTCTCTTGATTCACATTTTAATTAATCATTTGTGTGATCAAACAAACGGACGAGCAAAAAACAAAAACAAAAACCAGTCAGTCCCGAGTGGTGTTGGCTTAGTTTTGTAGGGAAACAGTAAACAAGTAAAGCAGAGGACGTGACCGTCAGCTCTCAGGAAATGCCTGATGCAAAGGAAGAAATGGGGAAGATTTAACCTTGAATTGTTTTCTAAGAACCTGTGTAGGAGTTCCTATTCATAAGCAAATGTATCGGGAAAAGACTTAACAGCAGGACGGCCAGGTACCAAGCGGACACAGTCTACAAGCCTCGGTACTAAGGGCGGAAGGAGTGGGGTCCCTGAGCCGTGCCTGAGAAGGACGTTTCCGGGCTGACTCAACTGAGAATGGGGCAAACACCCAGCTGCTCAAGCCGGGCTTCAGAGTAGAAACAATAAACGTGAGGAAGGGACAATAACTGAGCATGGTCCAAGGGATGTCAACGCAGCTCCTACAGCGACTGACCCAACAAAGGAATGAGCTGGAGTAGTCACGAAAGGCTTCGGGATGAGAAACAAAGTTGGGGAGCAATGCTTAAAATCAGCTCTCTTCAAGAAGCAAAATCACACAGTGATCTCGAGAAAACCAGAGATGACATAGAGACTAAACACTCGTTCAGTAGAGGTCTGGGAGATGTAGTCTCAATGTCGGCAGCAGACTGGATTCCAGGCCCCAGGGCAGAACTTTCCTTGTCCACCCAAATCTCCGGTCCACGCCTCGGCCTGGGGCTCCAGGATCCCGCCACTTCCCGCTACGGGGCCACCACGCTCACCCGCCTCCGGGCTCACCCCCTTCCAGCCCGGCACCCGCCCCTGAACGTCCACGCTCGGGGCGATCTCTCATCTCCCGACCCCCGGGCTCCGCCTTTTGCTCCTCTGCGCGGCCCGTGCGCCAGGCTCGGGGGTCTGTGTCCGGCCTCGGTTCACCGGGTCTCAGGGACTCGATTCGCCCGGGCTCACTCGGCCTCCTGGGTCTGAGCTCTAGCTTGGGATCGGGCCCCCGGCAGGGTTTCCAGCTTCTGGCTTTTCAGTGCATGCCTGAGCAAGCCAGAATGTAACAAAGGATCCTCCGCCCAGATCGCCTGTTCCTCCCCGCCCCACACCTCCTCGAAGCAGCTGCAGACCGGGCAGGCAGAGAACGCCGGCTCCGGGCAGCCCGGCAGGCCCAGGAAGGGGCAAAGGCAACCTGCACTCACCGAACCGCTCCAAGCTCCACGACGCAGGAGACCGGGCTTTGATCTCGCCAGCTCCTGCAGTGCAACCGCAGCTAAAACCCGTGCCCTGGCTCCGCCCACTCCACGCCCACGCCCCTCCCCGCGCGACGGTGCCAACTCGTCTTCCCAGCCCCCGGCCGGTGCTCCACCCCTGGAGCTCGGCCGCCGCTGCCCGGTCTCTCGCAGGCCCCGCCCTCCAGGGCCCCGCCCCGCTGGCCCCGCCCCCGCGCGGGGGTTTGAAGCTCCGTTCCCGCCACTTGCAGCTTCCTCCGGCCGCTGTACATCACCTGAGGTAAATTTAGAGGCGTCTTTAGGCCGCGCCTGATTCCGGTTGCGCAAAGATGGGCGTTCTGGGCGACCCTGCTCTCAGTCAGACCTCTGGCAAGTGGAAAATAGGGTTGCGATCACCCCTCACCCGTTATCTCTTATTTCCTCTCAAACTGAGGCCTTCCTTCACTTCCGTTCAACTCTTGGTCCCTCTGTCAGAATTCTCAACGACCTTACTGAACCCCGCACTGTTTTAGATCCTATTTCAGACCCTGACGCAGTGAAGCGTTTTTTGCATAAGAAGCCAGAACAGGAGCACAGCACGCAGCGTCAAATCTCAGGGGCTCTGGATACTCAGACGGCACATTTATCCCAGGAGAGCCGCAGCTTGCTTCCAGATGCTCTTTCCTGGTTGAAATTAAGGAACTGTAGTATACGCGGGTACACGGGTGTCTACCGTTTGTTGAGTACACAATCCGTGCTCCTGCCTTTTCCAAAATACATTTTCCCCCCATTTTCAACAGAGGCTTAAAAAGGTTAAGTGGTTTGCTCTTGCAAAGAGCAGAGCCACAGTAGTCAAATGCTGATTCCAGAAACAAACTGATCTATCATTATCCCTCCCCAAGTGAGTGAGGACCAGCCCTTTCCCAGGGGGATAAACTAAGCAGTAGGGCGCGTCCAATGCTAGCCATGCTTTGTTGCTTCCTGGAGGCTGTGGTTCACAAGGAAGGAACTGATTGAGAACCCCTGGTCCTGTGGGGCCCTCACCCGTCCCTGTGCTAAAGGTTCTTAACAAAAATGATACTTTTAGATACAGCTTGGCAGCAGTTTTCTGACCAAGTTATATTGACTTTGTCTAAGGGCGTCTATGGAGGTGATGTCTTTCGTCTGAGCCCCATAATTTCTCTTCACATCCGTGATCAAGAGGGAGCCCAATGTTGTTGACCAGGCCTCCTCAGAGAGGAGTATGAGGGCTTCCCAAGTAGTCGAGGAGCTGGGAGTGGTCATTGCCTTCCATTTGGTGAGAAAACTGAACTGGAAGTATGTATGTATATATATATGTGTGTGTGTGTGTGTGTGTGTGTGTATTTATGTATGTATGTATATATGTATATACGTATATATACGTATATACACACACATATATATGTAGAATATAGTAAACAATTGTTTTAGGGCCAGATTCTGCAGGGATCTCTAGACTTCATAAGATAGACTCCGTATTAATTAAATGATACTGTGGATCAGTAACAAGTGTTCCTGTGAGAAGCTGTAAAAGTGGCGTGAGGGTCGTTAGTCTGGTCGAGTTGTACTGTTCGGGTGGGAGATCAGTGCGGATGAAAGGAAGCAAGAGCTGCAACAGTGTATCGTTGCAGGCTTTCTCATCCCTTCTAGTAGGTCTTCTGGACATTTGGTGTGGGAAGTCCTTCCCAGTGATTTAATTAAAAAAAAATCACACGATTTCCAAATGGTGGCAAACGCCAGCAGGATTTGCAACACGAGACAGAAGCACCGGAACTTTACCCGGTAAGCCACAACCATGTGGCAATACACAGATTAATGGAGATGGGTTAGTTCCGGATGTAAGAGTTAGCTAAAATTATGCTTAAACTATTGGCCAAATAGTATTGCAAATAATATAGTTTCTGTGTGATTATTTCGAGTCAGGGCGGTCAGGAAATGAACTAGCAGCCTCTGCCCACAGACATTGAAATATGGCTTCTGTTCATAGGCAGAGTAACAAGTGGGGAGAGAGGAAATCCAGTCATTTATGTTTAATTTCTTATGTATGTATTTATTATATAGCATTCTGTCTACATGTATGCCTGCAGGCCAGAAGAGGGAGCTAGATCTCATTATAGATGGTTGTGAACCATGATGTGGTTGCTGGGAATTGAATTTAGCACCTCTGGAAGAGCAGCCAGTGCTCTTAACCACTGAGCCATCTCTCCAGCCCCTATGTTTAATTTCTTAACTTGTTATACATTCTAGAAGGTAAGCTTACATAGTAATATGTTTGTAAGGGAATTTTAATAGCGTGCTTTAAGGATGACCATTTGAGAGCGAATACTTAGGGAGCAGGAGCTCTGTAGAGGAGTACAGACGAGCTAGAGGGATGCCTGGGTAGTCAGAGCCCTTGCTGCTCTTCCAGAGGGGCCAAGTTTAGCTCCCTGGCACCCAACTCAGGGGGCTGAAGCCTCTTGGAGCTACAGCTTCAGGGGATCCAACACCCTCTTCTGGCCTCCAAGAACACACACACACACACACACACATGCACACGCACACGGTGCACATGGCATACATTTGCATAAATACACACATGTGAATTTACATGAATGAGGTAAACAGAAAATGTTAAGGAGCTGGAGGGACGGCTTAGTAAGTGAAGTAGGGCTGTACAAACATGAACACCTGAACTCAGATCCCAGCCCCCATGGAAAATGCTGGGTATTGTGGGGAGATAGAGACAGAGGGATCCCTGGAGCTTCCTGGCCATCCAGTCTAGGTCCATCGATGAGCTCCAGGCTTAGTTAAAGACCCTGTCTTAAATAAGATGGAAAGTAACTGAGGAAGATACCTATCATTTTTTTGGCCTGCACATTCATGCCCACATGTGGACCACACGTGTGTACACAAACACACGAGCATGTATATACACACACAAAATATTGTTCAGTGTTTTTAAATAAAAGAACATCGTAAATACTGGAACTAGAGTATCTCCAGTTCACAGTACCAGTGGATCTAATCTCAGGGTAGGGGGAGAGGTTGGAGCTGGAATGGGATTTGACTGGTGTCACAATGTCAAGAAACTGGAGTGTGTACAGTGGCATGTGCCTGTAATACAGTACTTGGGAGTCTGAAGCAGGAGGATCTTCAGTTTGAGGCCAGCTTGAGCAACCATGGGAACAGCCCATCTCAGGAAAAGGAAAGGAAGAAAGAGACCAAGAGCTTGGCTAAAGGAAGCTCCAGGTATGCCTGTACACCTGTGTTGGTCCGACTTCTCATTGCTGTGACAGACGCCTGGCAGAATAACTCAGTGAAGGAACCGTTTATTTGTGCTTTAAAGTTGTCGGTCCATCTTGGCTGGGACGGCGCGGTAGGACAGCAGTTTACATGGTGACAACCAGACAGTAGTATTTCCTCAGCTAGGCCCCACTTCCTGTACCATCGTAGCGGGAACCCACCCAGGGATTCATGGTCAGTAAGTTAGAGTGCGCGTGATCTCACTGCCTTTGACGGTGACTTCACAGATGCCCCAGAAGTGTTCTTTACAAATGTGGGCGTATTGAAGTCCAATCCAGTTGACAGTATTAGTGACTACAGTGTGAATGAATGGTGACTGTGAAGCACCTGTGTGATGTCATACTACTTCCCACCCCCAGTCCCCACCCAGTCAAGTTGCTCTCGGGAGCCAGACCATCCACAGTCCTCGACAGACAAGTCTAGTAAACCCAGGCAACTTGGTCAGCGTTCCACCTCTATTCCGCTTTCCCTGCTCCCACTAATGACTGTACGATGACTAATCCTGTTGTCTAACGCCAACCCTTCCAGCTGTAGGATTGCAGCAGACGTGGTTGAATACTGTGTTGGTGCCTAAATGAACAACACAGCTCTAGAAGCATACAAGTGTTTTTCCGCGGAACTTGCAGTCCATTACCAAAACTAGGCTCTGAGTGGAAAGGAGCTTTATTTATTTATTTAAAATAAGAACTATAGTACTCTTTCCACACCAGGAATTGAAAGTATTTCTGATATGGTGTCATATTCCCCCAGAGACAGCCAGATGCTGCTCATCTCCATTTCCTTGTTTTTGTCGTTCAGGCTCCAGTTGTTCCCGGACAGCTCCAGCTGTCACGCGTTTCTAGCTGTGAGAACAGTTCAGGGCCATAGTAGATGCCAAGCATTGCTTTCCCTCTGTTGTTCCTCAGCAGTGTATCTTCAACGGGTTTTACGTTATGACTAAGATTTTCATGGATAGCGTATTCCCACAGTCATACCTGTTTTACAGGTGTGTGTGTGTGTGTGTGTGTGAAGTTTTTAGTATCACTAAATGTGAACACGTATATGGCCATTCTTAGTTATTTTTGACTCTATGATTCAGGTATGATTGCATTCTGTTTGTTGTTTGGGGCAACAGTATAATAAGTTGTACAGAATAAAACCAATTAGGTTTTTTGAAATATAGCAGATTTTTATCTATATATGAATCAAATTAAAGTAAACTGAATATGGAGAAATCTTTCTTCTCATTTTTTTTAGGGCTATTTTGTGCTTCTTTTCAGGGAATATGTCATTTGCTAATGAGATTGTGTCACTGCAAAGATTTCTGCTAAAATTGAAGACAAGGGCGTTGCCATAGGTAAATAATAATTTGCCCCTAAATGCTTTACTATATTTTTCTGTCTCACTTAAGACTAATATATCTGTTTTCGTGTGAGTACACAATAGCATAGATGATATTGATGAAGAACCCCAATTTATCTCATTTTGTGTAAAAACCAGCATGAAACTTACTGAATTTTTTTAAATCAGTAAATGGGTCTCTGGTTAAAGCTGGCCAGTTCTACATTCTGTCCTGAATTCATTCGGTTTGAATGTTGTGTAATCTGAAATGTCCTAACTCACGTGTCTGATTGACTTTGGCTTCTCGGGAGGTGTCTTTGGATATCTTCCTCATGTGGCCCTCACCCTCTGATGTGCAGCTATGTGGAAAAATGATGGTCCTCTACCCCTTGCTGGACTTGTGACGTGCAGTCTTAGGGCAGGACTCCAAGAGAGCCAAGTCTGTGCAGAAGCACCTGATCTTTTATTTGTCAGTGTGACCTTGGCCCAAGCAGGTCACGTGGTCAAGCCCAGAGTCAGTGTGTGATTGAGCTTACTTAGATGGCACCTCTGGCTGGGAGAAGTAGCAAAATACAAAGTTTATAATGATGTACAAATGAAGCTACCTTAGAGCAGAACTGCCATCCCTCTGTTGTGAACAGAGAGCTGACCTTCCACGATGCCTAGATGTGACTTGTACACTAAGAAATGATCACGCAGGAGCAGGGTCCAAGACAGTAAGCATTAACTGGCCAATAGGTTGGCTGCGATGAAATCATGATACTGAAAACATTCACACAGGGCTTTGTAATTCATAAAACATTTTCATATGTCTTATCACAAGGTACAGCCTAGAACATTCAAGAGTCAGTTGATTCCAATTGTAATTAATTAACCAAGATTTCATGGAGTTTTCATTAACTTCGCCATAGTCCTAAGAGTAGTAGAGGGAAGATCTGAGGATTTGTGATGACCAGCTTGGTTCCTGTTCTACGGTGAGACTTTGGGCAAAGAAGGAAATGTAAAGCTATTCCACACAGTGTCAGGAAAACAGATTTGAGAGTATACCAGGCAGAATAAATGCTAAACAAAAGAATTAACATTTTTGTTTGTTTAGTACTAATTGATAGAAAGGTTTCTGAGATTGGATTTATTCCCTCCCGGCTTCTGAACCAACGATGAGGAAATGGGAATCAATGCTAAAGCAAATAGAAGAGCGAGCGTCTCGCTATGAGAGGAAGCCGTTGTCGTCCGTGTATAGACCGAGATTGTCCAAGCCAGAAGAGCCACCCTCCGTTTGGAAGCTATTTCATCGTCAGAATCAAGCTTTTAATTTTGTTAAAAGCTGTAAAGAGGTGATTGCTTTATTTTGTTTTAAATCTAAAGTAACACTCAAGGTTTGAAAAATGATTTGTTATCATTTCAAGTCAGATATGTTACCAAGAAAACACAATAGTAATCTTGATAGCACATAACTTATAAAAATATCCCTTTGAGTGCTTTAACCACTTAATATATATTTTAGTAATGAAAAAATGGTATTTCTTTTTAGTTTTACTTTATGTGTATAAGTGTCTTTATCTGCATGTATGTATGTGTTATATCATTCGGTGTCCATGGAGTTTAGAAGAGGGGTCAGATCCCCTGGAACTGGAGGTATAGATGGCTGTGAGGCACCATGTGGGTGCTAAGAGCTGAACCTGGGTCCTCTGCGGAAGCAGCAAGTGCTTTTAACCACTGACACATCTCTTGGCCAAAGAATGGCATTTATTATCTTGTTTGTAAAACTGTGGACTGTGTGACAGCATTGACGGGAAAAATGCTGGGAGGGAGGATGAGCATATTCCCAGCACGTTCAGCAAGCGAGAGGACGTGCTCAGTGTGCACTAGCCTTCTGAGGAGCATGGAGGTCAAACCCAAAATTAAATTAACCAAGCAGTACTACATTGCCTACTGTTTGCTTGTTGTGCTCTTATGGAATATAAAGACAAGTAAAAGATAAGACGCATATATAAAATGTAACTTGGCTCAAATGCTCAGTGGGTAAAGGCACCTGCTGCTAACTCTGATGGCTTGAGTTTGATTCCTGAGACCCACTCGGTAGAAAGAGAGAACTAATTACCTAAAATTGCCCTCTGGCCTCCACATGCAAGTCCTGGCAAGTGCATCTCCCCACTTCAAGCATCCCACGCATAAATACATAAATATAATAAAGATATTTAAATAGTTTAAATATATTGTGATTACGATCATTGATTCTGTGCAAAAATACAAAGTTCTTCACATTGGAGAGAAATAACTTATGCAGATTTCCACAAAATATGAGACATTGGAAAAACCTTCTTACTCACTCTGTGTAAACCTAATTCAGGCATCAGGATTTAAAATTTATACACATAGAGTCATTTGAACTTGCTCTTTCCAGAACCAAATAGGGATACACTTGCCACTCACCAGTGTAGAGTTTATTTCAGGAAGATTTTTCCTATTCTGGGTTTTGATCCCAGGTCCTCACATATGCTAGGCAAGTGCTCCACAACTGAGACACAGCCCCATCTCCCAAAAGAGCTTTGAGAGTCCCGCAACAGAGTCTTTGCATGATTTCTCATTTATGAAAATAGACTCACCAGCTACTTCTAGCTAGAGGAACATAAAATTTTTGTGATGCCTGTATTAGCATGAGCTCCTCATGCCGCGCCTCCTGTGTGCTGGATTAGCACAAGTTCCTGATGCAGCAGCTGCGAGTCACTGTAACCTAAAAATATTTAATCTGTCTACATTTCTATAGGAAAGGAGACTTTATTAATATATTTTAGTTGAAACAGTTTGTGGTAGTATGGAGGGTTTTGTAATTTTTTCAAAGGACTCTAATTTTATAAACTAAGAGATGAAACTGTCTTAAGTTAAATGAGAGTAAGGGAATTAAGAATGGACTTTCTCCTTTTTAAATTTTATTTTGAATCTGGAAAGTATGTCTGTGTCTTACACATGTATCTTGTCACTGATTTAAAACGGGGGCTGAAGAAATGGCTCAGTGGTTAAGAGTTACATGCGATCCAATGCCCTCTTCAGGCCTCCAAGCATGCTTTGCATGCGTATGTCACACAGAGACATACACTACATGCAGGCACTCACACATACACATAAAATAAAAACAAATAAAAATTTTTATTGTATGAGTACCTGCATAAATGTTGTCTGTGTACTCCATACAAAGCAGTTCCCGAGGAGGACAGAAGAGGGCGTTAGACCTTCTGAGTTGCCATGTGGGTGCTGGGAATTGAACCTAAATCCTCTGGAAAGAGCAGCTAGTGAATGCTTTTAACCATTGGGCTGTTACTCCAGCCAAAAAATAAAGAATTATTTTAGATACACAGTTTTTAAGGGCTGCAGAGATGACTCAGTGGTTAGTAGTACTTGTTTCTCCTGCAGAGGACACAGGTTTGAGTCCCAGCACCCATGTGATGCCTTACAATCATCCACAACTTCAGTTCCAGGGAATCCAGTGCCACCTCCTGGCATCTTGGAGACCAGGCACACATATGGTATGCATACATACATGCAGACCAAACACTCACACACATGAAATAAAATAAATAATTAAAAATTAATGATATGGTGGCTCACAACCATCTGTAATGAGGTCTGATGCCCTCTTCTGGCCTGCAGTTGTACATGCAGGCAGAATACTGTATACATAATAAATAATAAAGAAAACAAAAAAAATTAATGTATATAGATTTGAGATAACATGGATGTGGTAACTGTCCCATTTTTAAGAAGTTAATTGTTCATATTCCAAATTTTGTTGTCTTGAATGGCAAAATTCTTTATGAACATTTATTAGTTACAGCTGAATTTAGATTTGCTTGTTGTAAATTTTTCAAAAATTATTTTAAATTTTATATAGAATGTTCACGTATTTGCTTTGGAGTGCAAAGCAGGAGATGGACAACGCATTTACCTTGTAACGTCTTATGCTCAGCTTTGGTTCTACTATAAGTCCCGGTAAGTAGCAGAGCAGCACAATTACCTAAAGTTGGGTTTCCATTTTTGTTGAAATTAATTCATGCCAAGCTGGTGTTCAGCTCTTGGCTACATGATTTGGTATTTGTCTCAGGGTTACTGTTGGTGCGGTGAAACACTACGACCAAAAACAGGTTGAGGAGCAAAGAGATTATTTGGCTTCCACGTCTACATCACTGCTCATCATTGGGGGAAGTCAGGGCAGAAACGTGGAGGCAGGAGCTGACGCAGAGGCCATGGAAGGACGCTGTTTACTGGCTTGTTTCCTATGGCTGCGCAGCCTGGTTTCTTTTAGAACCCAGGACCACCAGCCCAGGGATGGCACCACCCACCAATGGCTGGACCTGCCCTGTCAATCTCAAAAGTGCCCTGCAGGCTTGTCTGCTCAGAGCCCAATCCTATGGAGGCATTTTCTCAGCTGAGGCTCCTGCCTTCCAAATAACTGAAGCTATGTCAAGCTGACATAAAAGTGTCTTCCTAAGCCAGGCAGTGGTGGTGGTGCACGCCTTTAATCCCAGAATTTGTGGAGGCAAAGGCAGGTGGATCTCTGTGAGTTCAAGGCCAGCCTGGTCTGCAGAACAAGTTTCAGGACAGACTCCAAAGCTACAGAGAAATCCTGTCTTGAAAAACAAAACAAAACAAAATTGTCTTCCTAATAAAAATATAGAATTTAAAAATTTCCACAGAAGATTCATGGATGTGTGTGTGTGTGTGTGTGTGTGTATGTGTGTGTTTTTCTGGGATTCCAGTTTGAGAAAGAACATTCTTTTCTAAAATATTTGTTTCAAAATGACAGCAAAAGCAGCAGATGGAGAAGTTAGACCATATCAAGACATTTGTGAATAAATAGCACTGCAAGATTGACCTGATTTGCCATTTACAATTTTCTGAGTGCAATTGTTAGCATCATTTTGTCAGAAACTCTTTAATACTGTGAGCCACAGACTTATTGTTAGCACATTGTCTTTACCAGTTTATTAATTCATAGCTATACATTCATAAAGCACAATGGTGGTCACTGTTCTTGAGTACAGGACTAACTCCATGTTTTCAAAGGCGTAAGATATGTGGGCGGGTGAGGTGACTCAGTAAAGGTGTGCACTATGCAAGTCTGACCACCTGAGTTCAGTCCTTGGAACCCATGATGGAAAAAGAATGACTTCTGCAGGTTGTCCTCTGACTGTCACACCTCCACTGCCTTCTCCCTCACCCCAGTAATAATATGTTTAAAAAAAAAAAAAAAAAATTGACAGTGTAAGATACAAATCTACACTGTGTAAGATACAAAATTACAAAAGTAATTTTGGATTATTCAATTTAGGAAAACTCTCTTGCATTGCTATGAAGTTATTCCTGAGAATGCTGTGTGCAAGCTTTATTTTGATTTGGAATTTAACAAACTGGCCAACCCAGGAGCTGATGGGAAAAGGATGGTTGCATTGCTCATAGAGGTAAGTTCTCCCTCTTCCATGTTCCCTGGCTCCTCTGTGTGGCACACGTATTCCGTACTTCTCCTTTTTCTTGCTATTTCTTTTAACAACATTATTTCTGTGAGTAAACAATGAAACCAAATGAAAATCCAATTAATGCCCTGTATTTTTTAATTACTATATCTAGTTTAAAAAGCTGAAATAAATGACAATGTGAAAATTGTTTAACTTTACTAGAAGTATAAAAACTTATTGTAACAAAAGCCAGATAAAGCACATCTCATTTAAAATTGGACACTGAAATGAAATCCGGAGAAATTTTGACTAAAAGTGCTATCAGAAGTTTGAATTGGTGAGAATTTTGGAAATTGTATCTGTGCCTTTATGGATAAAAAAATTAATACTCAAAGAGACCAGAACATATTTGGATGCTACAGATAGAAACAGGCAAAACCTAGAATACAAATAGTTATGTCTGTTTTCATCTAAGTAGTGTAGTGCTAATATTTAATTTTTTATTTAGCTGTGTCAGTAAAGAGAAATTATATGGACTTACATATTGTTTTATGTTTTTAAAAACTTAAGATTGTTTTGCCTAAATTGTATTAAAATTGCATTGACCATTTAGCCTCAGAGTAGGTTTTAAAATTTTTTGCTTTTGAATGTTAACCATATGAAAATTTTATGAAAAATAATTTTATAGCTTGAAAATGTATCTAAATTCAAATGTTCTTGCTAAGGAGGTCTGCTGATTTCATTAGATCTTTGCGTATTTGACTTTAAGTTTACATGAAAGATATTTGTAGATATTTTCTCCTGACTCTGAAGCAAAATAAACATGTAAAGTTCTCCAAAACAAATTGTTTTAGCCTTAAAATAGCCACTGAAGACTCAAAAGTAAGCATAAATACGTTGTTTTATTGTAGCTGGTAAATTGTATGGGCTGGTGGTGGTGGTTGGTTGGTTGCATGTGTGTGTGTGTGTGCGTGTGCGTGTGTGTGTGTGTGTGCGTGTGTGCATGTGCGTGTGTGTGTGCGTGTGTGCGTGTGTGTGTGTGCGTGTGTGTGCATGTGTGTGTGTGTGTGTGCGCGCGCGCACGTGTGCACTGTCCTGAAACGTGAGGCTATCTTCCAGACTTTGACTCTGGAGTGATGACTGCAGGTATGAGTCACTGGCTTAGTTTTTGACTTTATGTTTGTCATAATTCATCAGTATTGACTTTTTTTCTGGTTATGTGATCTATTTCAACAGAATTTCTTACATAGATGAGTTACAAAGAACTAACATTCAGAGGTTTTCATTGCTACTATTAAACAAAGTGCTACAATGTATAAGAAAGTAGAAATATCCCTAATGTAATAAACAGAGGATAAAACTCTTGTGTAACAGATTTAACTAAACACATGAAAAAGTCACTAAGGGTTTAATTTTTTCCTCTTAATTTTTTACATCTTAACTATTGAAGAACTAATCTATGTCAGAAAAATGTGGAGGACATTGTAGAAATCTAACTTCAAAATTGTATAACAATTTTATTTAACATGTTTACTATTTGATAGAACAGTTCATATTAGTGTTGTTTTAATATAACTATAAATAATTATATTGAAATTTATTTCATTTTAGTGTCTTTGCACATAGCAACTTTATAATCTAGTAAATATGTTTTGAGCCTCATGAAGCTTAAATTAGGATAACTGTTCTTTTGCTTTTACATTTAAGTGTTATTGTTTGTTGTGCTTTGGCATGCCTGTGTCACAGTCCACACGGGGATGTGAAGACAACTTGCAGGTGTTGCTTCTTACTTTCCACCATGTAGGTCCTGGGAATTGAACATGTACCACCAGGTGCCTTTACTCACAGCCATTTTGCTGGATAAAACAAGGTCACATATAGTCTAAAGGGCCTCCAGCTCACTATGTAGCCAGAGAAAACCCTGAACTTCTTATCCTCCTGCTTCTGTCTCCCAATTAAGTGCTGGGATTATAGCTGTGCACTACCACACCCATAAAATTCAATTAGTTCTTATCTTTAAATTAACAGACAGTTAATAAATAACTAATAACAACTGATTATTAAACTGGGTATGACACCTTTGGGCTCAATGACTTCACTGATAAGGTTCAATAAAGCCACTCCTGCCAATTAGGATGACTTCTGGTGCTAATGCATTTTGTCATTAATGTGGTTGCTTAAGTAATCATGTGTCTTTAACTTCCAAGTTGTGTAGTGTAGTTTCATAAATAATTATAATTCTGTTTACAGCTCAATTGGGGAATAGGATTTAGGAAAGGTTGATACCAAAACTAAAGAGCCACAGAATTTGCTCTCTATAACTTCAGGAGCTTATTCAAAAACAGGTGCTTTTCAGCAGCTGCTGAGTGTCAGGCTCTGTGTGTGGACTATCGGAATGAAATGGTGAGCCAGAGAGACATGGTTACTGCTTAATGTAACCAAGAAAATAAGTTAGGACCAAGTTAGCTGCAATAGAAAAGATCCAACTTGTAAACAGCTTAAACAAGCGGTGGTGGCAAACACCTTTAATTCCAACATTGAGGAGGCAGAGGCAGGTAGATCTCTGAGTTTGAGGCCAGCCTGGGCTACAAAGGGAGTTCTAGGATAGCCAAGGCTACACAGAGAAACCCTCTCTTGAAAAATAAACAAAAAAAATCTTTAAAAAGATAGAAACTTATCTATTACTCATAATATCCAGTGTAATTCTGTTGTATTAAAAACTAAGCTTGTTGCTATATCCCCCCCGTCCCAAATCACATTGTCCAAGTTGGCTCACACAGCTATGTCTGCATTCTAGTCAGTTTAGAGTGGGGCAGGCCAGAGTGAGCTCCCTGCCTGTTACGCAGAGGGGCAGTATCACAGTGATGCAAGCTGCTGTGGAACTGCAGCTCTGTAAGTTCTTCAAAGAGGTGTCTAGGAATAAATGAAGAAACTGAGGGAGAGCGCGGAGAAAGTGAGAATTTACTCAAGTAAGCTCAGATGCTGGAAATAATATGAACTAATAATATGAATCAGGTAGTGGGTATAATTTCTTGTATAAGTATTAGATGTTTAAGTGGTTGACAAACTTCTGCAAACATTTCTGCTAACTTGATGGTAGGTAGTTCTTCGTTGTGCAGATGAGAAGACTGATGGTGATCAGGGAGAAGGGACTTGTCTCCATGCTCCCTCCACAGGCAGGACGTTTAAGCAGTTACCTGTATGGGGTACTAGCTAACTCCTTAATCTCATTTTTCACTGTTCCTTACCATAACTCCAAAAGTCAGGCGATATTTAGTATTTATAACACAGCCGAGGAATGTCAGGATTAGATTTGATCAAGGACTAAGAACAGTAAGTGGCAGGCCAAAACTCAAATAGCACTTTCTAAATCCAAATGTTGGTTCCTAAGCCATGTGATTGCAGGCTGTGTTCTTCGAGGTAGAAGTAGGTTCAATAGAAAAGGGAAATTTTCTAATAAGTTATAAAAGCACTAAAAAAAATAAAAGCACTAGAACCAGAGACTCTAACTTTTAGCTTCTATTCTGGTGAGTGTTTTGTCATATTGATGTTAGCCAGAGTCATTTGGGAAGAGGGAACCTCAACAGAAAAGATGCCCTCTCCAAATTTTCCTTTGGGCCATTTTTTTTGTATTAATGATTGATGTGGAAGGGCCCAGCTCACCGAGGCGCATTGCCCTCCGCGGACAGGTAGTCCCAGATGGTATAAGAAAGTGGACTGAGCGAGCCACAGGAGTGAGCCAGTAACAGCCTCTCTCCATGACCTCTGCATCAGTTCCTGCCCTGACTATTTACTATTGGATGATGTACTACAAGCTGTAAGATGACTTAAACCCTTTCTTCCCTACGTTGGTTTTGGTTATGATATTTTTTCATGTCAATAGAAATCCTAACTAAGGCAGCTAATATTTTAGGAGGTACATAAAAATCATGGTTTTAAAGGAGATTCATATGTAAATTGCTTGATCTTTACGAATCTTCTTCAGTCCTGAAGAATTTTTAAATTTTTTTAAAATTTTAATTTTTTTTAAAAAATGTGTTTGGGTGCTTTCGCCTTCATGTATATCTGTGCACCATGTGTGATCCTGGTACTTATAGAGACTAGAAGAGGGAATCGAAGTCCTTGGAGCTGGGGTTACATGTGGTTGTGAGCTACCATGTATGTACTATGAATCAACCTGAGTTCTCTGAAAGAGTAGCAACTCTTTTAACTACTGAGATATGTCTCCAGCCCAAAGAGAAATTTTTAAAATTATTTTTAGATTTTTATATCTATGCATGTTTTGCCTGCATGAATATTTGTACATCAAATGCAGCCAGTGCCCAGAAGACAGAAGAGGATATTGGAGCTCCCAGAATGGAGGAACACATGGTCGTGAGCTGCCCATGTGAGTGCTGGAATTGAAACCAGGACCTCTGGGAGAGCCATCTCTCCAGCCTTACCTTTAAAATTTTGACATAAACATATGATAATAGTAAGTGATGTATTTCAACTTATAAGAAAATTGGTAGGGTTGTTATAATATAAAAGTTATGATGAGGGCTGGAGAGATGGCTCAGAGGTTAAGAGCATTGGCTGCACCTCTAGAGGTCCTAAGTTCAATTCCCAGCAACCACATGGTGGCTCACAACCACCTGTATGAGATCTGGCGCCCTCAGGCATTCATGCACGCAGAACTCTATACGTAATAATTTAAAAAGGTTATAATGATAAATCATCTAATTTGTAACAAGGTATTTAGATTGATAGAGAAATCTATAATCAAAACCATACATTATTTACTTGTGCACGTATTTCTAGCATGTTTGTAAAGCACTTGAGGAGTTATACAATGTTCACTGCTCAGCTGAAGATGTTTTCAACTTGGATTCCAGCACTGAAGAAAAATTTAGCCGACATCTAATATTTCAGCTCCATGATGCAGCATTTAAAGATAACATTCATGTTGGTGAGTACCTTTCAAAAGATCCAAGTTATATTCAAAACTTGTGTTTCCTTCTTCTCTTGAAATTTTCTAGGTTTTCCTAATCTTTTTGGTTGCTTATCTATTCTAAAAAGATGAAGTGAGTTTTGCTAGGCCTCCTCAGCCTCCTTATTCCCCAGGGAAAGGTGAGTGCGCTATCCACCCTTCTGCAGCCCCACTGCACAGGGCAATCAGACACGGTAGGGAGTCAAGTCAAAGCAGGAACTCAGTTTAATTCTGTGAGCATCAGCTTATATAGGTTAAGTGGCATAGTATGATATGTGGGGGTACCTCCAGCCAATGAGAGACAGCTAAGCCCCCCCCCCCAGCTGGAGGGGTGTCTACCTAGATTTTGTTGTCTCATCCTCACTCAGTTCCCTCAAACTTGAGCCTGACTTTTCTCTGTCCTACAGGCCTCAAGGTACAGGCCCTGAGATGATTTTGGCCCAAGTTTTCATGACTGACCTCAGCTCTTGGCCTGTTACTCTGTTCCAGGTAGTTTAACCTACTCAGGATGTTAGTGGCATTAGTGCCTCTCACCATACACGCTGAGATAACTATGCATGTCCTGATACTGGTTTCTTTCCAACAGGATTCCTTTTCAGTTTTCTGAGAAGCCAGGAGAGGCCTTATCTGTGATGTCTAATATCTGTATTTCTGACCTTTGCTTCAGCCTTAAATTGCCTTAGTTTGGGGGCTTGGACCCTGGGTCATGTCAAGAAGGGCTTATTGTCCCTGGAAGAACGTTAGAACTGCAGTGACATCTGGGCGCACACCTGAAAGCGTAAGCAGAGTTTTTGCGCCAGGACAAATGCGGGCCAGAGTGTAAAGTGAAGTCAGTCCAGAGAACATGCAGATAGGCCAAGTGGGAGCATGTGAATTTAAGGTTTACCGAGAGCCAGAAGCCCTGGTGTTCATCAGAGCATAGTAGCCTCAGGCTTAAAGAGTGCTGGCTAACATCCTTGTAACAGGAGATCCATTTCAGAACTGCCAGTGTCTCATGACTTCACAGCCACCTAAAAAAGAGGGAAGACGGGCTGGAGACATGGCTCAGAGGGTAAGAGCACTGGCTGCTCTTCCAGAGGTCCTGAGTTCAATTCCCAGCAACCATATGATGGTTCACAACCATCTGTAATGCGCTCTAGTGCCCTTTTCTGGCCTGTAGGCATATAC
>JAQHUG010000190.1:3061786-3075303 GCA_028555095.1 Dicrostonyx torquatus | reverse complement strand
ACAGGCTCCAAAGCTACAGAGAAACCCTGTCTCGAAAGACCAAAAAAAAAAAAAAAAGATAGGATCCCTTCCTAACCTGAAGATTGCCCTTTTAGCTAGGCTGGCTGGCCAGCGAGCCCCCAGGATCTGCCTGTTTCTGCTCCCCAGCACCATAGTTACTGATGGTATAGTCATGCTTGGCCTTTTTCATATTTTCCATAGTTTCTGGGAATCTGAACTCAGGGTCTCAGGCTGACACTGCAAATACTTTACACATGGTGGTATCTGAGAGTTCTACTTAATGTTTCTTAATGACGGGAACTGTTGTTTATTTCCTATTTTCAGTGGCTAGCATGTATTAATATTGTTATCAATAATATTTAGAATATTAACAGTAGTAATAAATGGAAGTGGTCATTTAATAACTCTTTGCTGAGTGAGTGCACAGATGATATGATAAGCAGAGTCTGAATACAGTCCTGAGGAACTCTTTTTTTTTTTTTTTTTGTAGGAACTCTTTCTTTACCTCCTGCTTTCTCCTCTCAGTTTGCTCTGTGACTGCTGGCGTGAGGCTGCCTGTTGAGATTCTAGCAGGAGAACAGGGAGTTGCTAGTGACCAGCAGCCTCTGCTGCAGATAGCTTCTGAAAGCAGATCACATTTTATCTGAGTTTGGGGTAGAATTTCATCATACAGAGGAGAGTAAGAAAGCCTTTAGTACTGCACAGTGGTGGTGCACGCCTTTAATCCCTGCACTTGGTATGTAGAGACAGGCAGATCTCTGTGAGCAGAGAGAGTTCCAGGACAGGCTCCAAAGCTACAAAGAAACTGTCTCAAAAAACCAAACCAAACCGAAAAAAGCCTTTACTGTCATAGAGCATAGCCACAGTGAGACTTGACAAATAGGCTATCATCCTGTCATCCAAGGCTGTCTCTACAGCCAGAATGTGATCCAGGGAATACATACTAGACCACCTTTCCCCTTTATTTCCCTGTTCTTGGTGTTCCTCTTTATGACACTTCAAGTTCTTGTTCCGAGCCTTGTAGAAAGAGGAACTGGGTCAAATGGAAGAGATTAGAGAACTTTATCTCTACTGAGCACTTCTGCCACACATCAGAGAAGAAAGGACACAGTAGGGTATGGGCAGGGAGCCAGAGTGCTAATAGGCTGG
This sequence comes from Dicrostonyx torquatus, assembly GCA_028555095.1. NCBI lineage: Eukaryota > Metazoa > Chordata > Mammalia > Rodentia > Cricetidae > Dicrostonyx > Dicrostonyx torquatus. The sequence continues at coordinate 3,074,154 of JAQHUG010000190.1, read as the reverse complement.
CTGACTGCCATCATGCTCCTGCCCTGTTAACTTTCTGCCAAGGGTCAAAGGCCTGGCTGCCTCAGTACTGCCCGTGTAACCATTTTGCAGTCCAGTTCTCACTGTTCTTATTATCTGGGCCAGGTAGATGGATTTGAAGTTTCCAGGAGAGTCAGCTCTTTCCATTTATGTTTATACTGTTTCATAGTCCTTTGATACACTGTATCTTGTTAACCAGTGCCACCTGCTCTTTTTCACTCCAGAAGTAACCACATCTTTGCGTTAGCGCAAGAATCAAATACTTTTGCTTTCATTTTAATGTTCTAATGCTTCTATAATAATAATATATTATTATTGATTTTTTTTCGAGACAGGGTTTCTCTGTAGCTTTGGAGCCTGTCCTGGAACTAGCTCTTGTAGACCAGGCTGGCCTCGAGCTCACAGAGATACATCTGCCTCTGCCTCCCAAGTGCTGGGATTAAAGGTGTGCACCACCACCGCCCAGCTTTCTATAATTATTTATGTTTAGTGTGTGTGTTTGTGTGCACACGTGCATGCATGCTTTTACATGTGTGTGTGCATTGTGCTTGTGTGTGTGTGTTTGAATCTGTGACTCTATGCCACATGAGTGCAGATGCCCTTGAGGCTGGAAGAAGGTATCAGATGCCCAGAAGCTGGAGTTGCAACAGTTGTGAGCTGCCTGACATGGGTGCTGAGAACTGAATTCAGGTCCCCTGGAAGAGCAGGAAGCACTCTCAACTGCTGAGCCACCTCTCCAGTCCCTGTTTTGTTTGTTTTGAGACTAAGTCTTGCTATGTAGCCCTAGCTGGCCTCACACTAGCTCCCGACTGTTTCCTTTGAGCTGTGATAGTATGCCAGTGTCCCCATATCCAGTTCTAGTTTCTTTAAGATGCTAAACATGTGTCGGTCATGGTGACACAGGCCTGCAGTCTTAGAATAAAGGAGACTGAGAAAGGATGATCCCAGGTTCAAGGGTGTCGGGTTGCTTAGCAAGACCCTTCCTCAAAAAAGCAAACCAAAAAGAAATTGTATTTGTTTCTTTACATAGGAAAGTCTTGTTTAGAGAAAGATTTTGAGGGTAAAGCATGTGTGTGTTATGAAGTAAATATTGAAGCTTTTAATATTTAAAGTGATAAGGCCTAATGTACAGTTCTGGCGAAGTTTTCTTACATTATTTCTTGTGTGCAGTATTATATACAAAGCAGTGTAATAACTGAATTAATGCTTGGCTTTATGGTATAACTAGTACAGGTGAATTTAAAGAAGTTCAGTTGTCTCACCAATTCTCCACAGTGTAGGTAGATCAGAGTCTTAGGGAAGATATTGAAGTATGAAATATATGAATTAATTCTAGATAGTAGCTCTAAGTTCATCTTGTGACCAGTTTGAGGGAGATGTATGGTTGGAAACAGCCTTGGGACTCTCAACGTGAGGGTTCTTGGGGCAGAGGATGAACTCGCCAACTTTGCCAGTTACAGTTTATAGCAATAAATAACTGGGGAAAAGCATTAGTGCATAAAGTTGTTGTTTGTAGATATGCATCTAAACATTAAGTTATAGTCTACAGAAAATAAGATTAGGTTGTAATCTTAAATCCTTTTCTTCTTAGGTAATTTTGTGAGAAAAATTCTGCAACCTGCTCTTCACTTAATTACCCAGGAAAATGAAAATAAAATTCCAGAGGAAATGGGCCACAAAGCTTCCTGTTTGTCTGATGTACCATTAGAACAAGAGATTTCAGAAGCCTGGGAGAAGCCGGAGCTGCCTAAGCAATACAGCCCTGACCTTTCCTTTTTAGTTGTGAAGAACAGCCTAGGAGAAAAGTGTCTTTTTGTAGACTTAGGTAAGTGACATTGGCGTCCTTGGTGAAAGGCGAGTCCATCCCTGCTTGGGCTCTGCATAGGTTCCGTAACCCACTTGGAATGGATTTCCCCTTATTGAGTGAAAAGGTCAAGATTCATCTTGTACTTTGCTACATCCGGTTATCTCAGCACCATTTGCTGAAAATGGCTCTCACTCCCCACAGCTCAACAGTACTGTTTGCCATCAACCCAGAGTCTGCATGTATTTTGGACTCTGCTCTATTCTCTCGTTTATTCTGGCTATCGTTTCTTGCCATGTTGTATAATTTTCTGGATAGAAATCTTACGCACCTTTCATCAGATTTGTTGTAGACACTCTTGTTTTTTCTTGGTGCCTCCCTTTCTGTGGGGTTTTCTGCTCCAGTTCTTTGGCAGCTCTCACTCGCACATTTTCTCTCTGGCACTTTGTCCCGCTCTTCTGTTTGCTCTCCTCTGAATAGATGCTCTGGAATCATTGATAGCTATCTGCATGAGGCCTTCTGTCATCTTAACTTCACCTCATCGTAATTTGTATATTGCCTTAATTTTGTATATGGGAAAATATCATTTTTTTTCTGGAAATTTTGCAGAAAAGTATTTGCTGACCATAAAACTAATCATGAAATCATACATTCATTTTTTAAAATTAATTTTTGATGTAGGGGTTTATACAAGAAACAGAAACTTTCGACTGTATCAATCATCAAAGATAGGAAAATGTGTGGCTTTGGAGGTTGCTGAAGATAACAGATTTATCCCAGAACAGTCAAAAGATATTTCTGAGGAAAACCAGTATTTCCTGTCTTCCCTGGTGAGCAATGTCAGGTCTGTAGAGCAGACTTAATCATCATGTATTTATGTAAATAGCATTGTATATTGCTAAAATGTGAATTGTACAAATTGATTCTACCTTAAGAAAAAGAAAGTTTGTTTTTAAAAGTCTCTTTTCTCTGTTTCTGAAAAATAATAGTAAGAAATGTTTCTAACAATTCAGTTTCCTCTTTATATCTTTTTTATGATTATATTTAATGTCTTCTAAAATTCTAATTATTCTAAAGTTATCACTTATAAAGTAGAAAATAGTGACATTTGCATTGTGTTTGAAATTATAATTACCGCTGTCTCAATTTCTTTTCACATATACATATGTCCATTTAGAACTTACATAGCTCCCTGATCAGAAATAGTTTCTGGCCTTAGTACTTGCCTGGAGTACTCAAGGCCCTGTATTTGATCCACTGCACCAAGCCCTAGAAAATGTGTTTTAATTGGGATCAATATTCATATAGTTATGTCATGCGATTTTTTTCTATTGAACAACATATCACAAATATTTGCCAAGTTAATAGTTTGCCAACAATTATAAATAAAACTTTTAATGCTATAAGCTTTTGTACTATAATGGCATGCTTTATTGTCAGGTCTGTTGTTGCACATTAGGTTCCTATGTTTTGGTCACTCGTTTGACTTTGTCAGCTCAGAATGTGGTTACTTCCTAGACCTATCTATAATTCTAGCACTTGAGGGTGGACATGCAAGGACGAGGAGTTCAAGATCAACATTGGTTACATAGCAAGTTCACGACCAGCTGGACTGTATGGCACCATGTATTACCCTTTCATCTCCCGGTCCCCCAAAACAACAAACACAAGCAAAACCCTAAAACAAACAACTGGACTAAACCATGTTAACTTACTATGTTGTTTTGCCCTTTACCCTCCTCAAAAAAACATTTTTTTTTAATTTTGAGGTTTGTTTTTTTAAGACAGAGACTCACTGCGTAACCCGGTAAACTTGGAATTCACTATATAAACCAAGATGGCCTCAGATTCACAGACATCCACTTGCCTTTGTATCTCCCCAAAACTTTTTAAGGAAAAAAATCTATATAAACTAATTTTAAGAAGGACTATTAAGCCGAATGTGGTAGCATATGCCCGTAATTCAACTCTGAGTTCAAGGCCAGCCTGGTCTACAAAGCAAACTCCAGAACAGCAGGGCTACACAGAGAAAAACCTGTCTCAAAAAACAAACAAAAAGGAATAAATATTAAAAGCTATTATTAAAGTGTTTTTCTAGGAAAAGTTATGTGTAATGGGAAGATACACTCCCCCAACCCCCGACCATATATATCTCTATTGTGTTTGTGTTCCTCTGATATTTCTCAAAAGTAAGATCAAAGACTTGAAGCCCTGACTGTCCTGGAACTCACTCAGTAGACCAGGATGGTCTTGAACTTAGAGATCTGCTTGCCTCTGCTTCCCAAGTGCTGAAATTAAAAGTGTATGTCACCAAGATCAAAGACTTAAAATGGGAATAATGACCCTCCAGGGTTGTTGAATTATGCTTAGAACATACACATAACATGTTCACGCACACATAACATGTCCCTGGGAGCAGCCGGAGTGTTGGAGGGGCAGCGTCTGCATGGCTAGTGTGAATTTTGGTTGTGTCCCCTGTGCTTTCATTACTCTTTCCTTCTTCTCGTCCATATTCATAGCTCTAAAACCTAACAGAAATTTCAAAGGTCTGTGTGTTTGAACTTTCAATCATTTCAGTAACCCTGGAATACTTGGATGACTCTGTGAAGAAATTATTCTAAACAACTCCCAAATGACTATTTAAAGGAAATTGGGTTTTTGTTTGTTTCTCTTTTCTCTTGTACTTTATGTTCATTGGTGTTTTGCCTGTATGTATGTCTGCGTGAGGGTATCAGAAGCCCTGAAACTGGAGTTACAGACAGGCGTGAGCTGTCATACAGGTGCTGGGAATTGAACCCTGGTCCCCTGTATGAGGAACTAGTGCTCTTAACTGCTGAGTCATCTCTCCAACCTCCAGGAAATTGTTTTTGTAATTGGCATAATCTTATTATGAAGACTGGCACCTTGGGCCCTAATAGTGAAGCCACGTGGCACTGTTTCCTCTCTCTAGTCCTGCTACTTTAAGTCTAACATAATGTTACTTTGTTTCTTTTATATGATTTCTTTAGATTCTCAGACTCTCTACGAATTCTCACATGTGACATGTCTCAGACTAAAAGAAAGCGGGCTGAGTATTTTAACAGCACTAGCGCTTCAGGTAACTTTAAACAAACAATTTCACATAAAAATTTAGGGATCTTAAATCTATTTTGCTTTAAAGCTCTTAATTTTAAGTACCGTATCCGCTGATCACTTTAAAGCTAATTTTTCTAGATTTCTAACCAGGTTGGACATACTATAAAAATTTTATAGGTATTTATTCATTAATATACCTGATTTTCATTCTGTAGTATTTAAAGAATATATAAATAATGCATTTTATAGAAACAAGTACATCAAAATATGACTACATAATCTTTCACCCATTTTTTTAAAAAGTAGTTTTTGTAATGGATATTTGCCTGCATATTTGTCTGTGCGCCATGTTCATGTCTGGTGCCTACAGAGGCCACAAGTAACCACTAAGCCATCTCTCCAGCGCTGCTTTCACCCTTTGTCTATACTCAAAGACAGGTGGCTTGATGAGGTGGCTCAGCATTTGCCACCAAGCCTGACCACCCAAATTCAATCCAGGGGCCATTTGGTGAAAGTCAAGAACTGACTCCCACAGAAGATGCTCTGACCACCACACTTAATCTGTGGCATGCTTGCACAGGTGCATGTGCACGCACACACACACATCTAAATTAATGTAATGCATTTTTAAAAATCATAGGCAACTAATATAGTATTTTCTTGTTTAATCTTGCACGCCTGTAAAAGTGTTTCACATATAACTATCATATTTTGCCCATTCCTGTACTGAAGACCCCATAAGGTCTTTTGAAGTTTCTCAAGTTTGAAGTTTCTCAAATTATATAAAATTTCTGATAAATATTTTTATTCACGTATGTTGGTATATCATTATAATAGTGAAAACTACAGACAATCTAATATACAACAGAATTGGATGACATACTCCATAACTACAAAGTTTAGATGTGTAGGGCCTATATAGTGTGGAAGATACCCATTGGTAAGTATAAGAGAAAAAGTAGGTTCTAAAATTACAAGATTGGGGATATAACTTAGTGATAGAGCACTTGCCCTGGGTTCAATAGAGTCCCTGTTGCTTCAACAACAGCAATAAGACACACACACACACACAAATTATATGATTATAAGCTTATTAAAATCATGGGTGACATTTTCCTGGGTTTATTTCTTCTGATTGTTTAAGATATATTTCTAGACATTGTCTGGGAGTTTTTTTTTTTCATTTCTACACTCAAATACTTTCCAAAATGTCTCCAGTTATATATTTAACTATTTTAAGTAAAATTTCAACTTCATTTTAAGAAAACTAGATTTTCCTGTCATTAAATCAAAGTGAATTTGTGAATGGATCATTCTAAGTTGTGGCAGTAGATTCTTAGGTACAAAATAAAGTTGTTAGTGTCCTCCAGTGAGAGATCCAGGAAACACAAATTGAGTTCGTGATTCTCTATTCCCTGAAATTCTTAGGGTATCTCAGTAAAGTGTTGGAAAGGACTTAATTTGGAGGCCTGGCTTTTGGGACTCCAGGGTGGATACCAGGAAGCATGGACTCATTTTTACTGGAGGGAGAATAAATTCCACTAGTTTGGAGGGAAGTTTACACCTCTGTAATTGGTAGAGCACAGCAGTTGCTTGTGCTGACCAGGGTAGTAGTGTTTGGCCATCTTTGTAGTTTGGATGCTCATGTTTTCTCCTTGCTCAGATAAGATGGCAGGGAGTTCTGTCTTTTCGTGAATCCTTGCAACCTCAGAGTGGCCTCAGAATCTACCTGCTGAAATCCTGTGGCACCATTTCTCTTTAATAGCAAAACATCAAGGCTGAAGTAGGAGCCAGGGCAACGCCCAGGCTCAGCCAGTAGACCTGTGCCGCTTTCGGGCTGAGGGTATACCCTTCTCCTTGTCTGAGTGAAGAAAACAGGCCTCTTATAAAAACTAGCCAGCATCTGACCCAGTTGAAGTTTCAGTCTTAACTGCCTCCTTGTAGCATAGCAAGAGCCCAGGAACTGACAGTAAGGCAAGTTGCAAAAGAGGGGGAAAATCCTTAATTATTTGATCAATATTTGTTCAGCATTTAACTGTTCTCATTGGTAAATACTTGTCTCCATCGCAGCCGAACCCATTGAAGGCTTTCAGTGCTCACCGTATCCTGAAGTTGACCAGTTTGTTATTTCTTTGGTGAATAAACATGCCATTAAAGGAGGTAAAGTGTGCTTACATTTTATTAGCTCTTCCATGACAGAGTGATGGTTCCTTGAGCAGCATCCTTTGCATTTCAGGAATTCGGCGTTGGAACTACTTTTTCCCAGAAGAATTACTGGTTTATGATATTTGTAAATATCGTTGGTGTGAAAACATTGGAAGACCCCACAAAAGTAATAATATTATGTAAGTAATATTGTTTATTAATGACTTGTATGCCTTTAACATATATTTAAAATACTTATAATTTTTAAAATAATGTTGATAATATAGATATTTTTTATAATATATAAATTTACATGCTATATTTGGTTAATATTGTATAATATTAAATTGGTTTATTTGCTGTTAGATTAATTCTAGTACATACCAGCTCTATTTTGCTTTGTTTGATAACAACCCTACAGTATCAGCTTAAACAGATGATAGAATTGAATGGGGCAGGAGGCAGTGGCAGACGGTACTGGTGGACAGATTGCCTTCCCCTTCTTCTCTACTGGCCCTTGACACCTGATAGAAGTAAAGTTGGGCAGATGTGAGTGAGTAGGAAACTCTTCAGTTAGCCTGAAGTCTGAGGTTTAGGTGAGGTTTCTTTGTTCTAGACAAAGCTGCAGGAGGAACCTGTATCCATTAAGACTGCTGATCTGCATACCAGGCCCTGTTTCAGGAAGTTTCCTGGACAAAAAGAGAAGTAAAGCGCAAAGTAAAACCAGAGATAGCATTTTACACTGTATGAGGATTTGGCTAGAATAGGGATAAAGCAGAAGTTACCAGTCATGAGAGAGTTTACTGTGTTGTATTGTTAGTGTCAAAGCTGAGATGCTTGCGTAATTTATGTATGCTAGACATGAGGAGAGGGTCATGAATATTTTGCTGAAGAACATGTTGAATAGCCTGATTCTATGTTATAGCTGGTATACTAGATTAATTCTGTTTACAGAAGCAGTCAAGACTGTATGTTTGGGGATTGGAGAGATGGCTCAGTGGTTACTGCAAACTTTTAGTCAATTTTGCAATAATTTGAATTAGTCTTTAAATTTTGGTCTTGCTAATTTTTTTAAGTTTTACTTTTTACTATTTTTTTTTACTAATTACTAATTCTTGTATTTTATTGTTCGCTTTCCAAGGTGTCATTGGTCATTCTTCTTTTGTAATACAAGGTGTAAAAACTATCTAGCCAGCACTTGCTGCTCTTACAGAGGATCCAGGTTCAGTTCCCTGTGGGGAGATTTAACACTATGTAAAAAACTATTTCAGGGATTATTTTTATTAGTTAAGACTGTTGAGATTTCCTCCTGATTTTGAAGTTTGCTTAGTTTGGCATATTTCACTGGTGCGTGTGGAGGCCGGAAGACATGGGCTTCCCTGAACTGGAGTTGCAGACAGTTGTGAGCTGTCATGTGGTGCTGGTAACAAGAGCTGCAAGTGCTCCTAACGGCTGAGCCGTCCCTCCAGCCCAAACTAATGCATTGCCTTATCTTTTAAAGATTTATCTTTGTTTCTGTGTCCTGTGTGAGTTCATGTGCACCATGTGCATCGAGTGCCCTCAGAGACGAGCCAGAGGGCACAGGATCCTCTGGAACTGAGTTACAGGCAGGTGTGAGCCAGCTGATATGGGTCCTCTGCATGAGCAGTAAGCCCTTTAATACCTACTCATGTCTCCAGCACTTACACTAATACTTTTAAATCTGAGGATGCTCAGAGTATAGCTAGCATAGAGTCAGTCTTTATTAATGGTTTGCACTTGATAACAAAGAGCTACTTCATATGTGCCTATTAGATCAAGTTTGTTAACTGATTACACGTGATTACAAAGAGCTGTTTCATATGTGCCTATTAGGTCAAGTTTGTTAGCTGCATCAATACTGTTTTATTCATATTGTCTGCATCTTTACTGATTATTTCTGGTAGTTACTTATCTATAGATTGCTAAGAGAATGCATTGTTTTATCAAATCCTTATAAAAGAATTTCTTTAGAATTCTTTGAGACAGTCATACAATGTATGTTTTTTCTTTTTACAAATAAATGTATTTTTCTTTTTATTTAAAATAGATGTTTTCTCCCATAATATATTCTGATATGGTTTTCCCTCCCTCTACTCCTCCTAGTTTCTCCCCACATCCCATCCCTTCTGGATTGATCCCCTTTCTGTCTTTCATTAAAAAAACAAATAGGCTTCTAAGGAATAATAAAATAAAATATAATAAGATAAAAACACATTGGAATAGGACAAAACAAACTAACAGAATGAAGAGAGACCAAAAAAAGGGCAGGAGAAACAGATATAGATGCAGAGACCTATTTGTTTGCACACTCAGGAATCCCATAAGAAGATATATATATATATATATATACATATATATGTACATACATATATGTATGTATACATGTGCATATAATATATGTGTATGCCTATATACATATATGTATATAATATATACATGTGTGTGATGTGTATGCATATACATATAATATATGGGAAAATGTGTATATAAGGTGTCTTAGGGTTCCATTGCTGTGACGAGACATCATGACCATGGTAACTCTTATAAAGAAAACTTTTTTTTTTTTTTTTGGTTTTTTGAGACAGGGTTTCTCTGTGGCTTTGGAGCCTGTGCTGGAACTAGCTCTTGTAGACCAGGCTGGTCTCGAACTCACAAAGATCTGCCTGCCTCTGCCTCTCGAGTGCTGGGATTAAAGGCGTGAACCACCATCGCCCGGCTTAAAGAAAACATTTAATTGGGGTGTATCACTTACAGTTTCAGAGGTTCAGTCCATTATCATTACGGTGAGCACAATGATGTGCAGGCAGACTTGGTGTTGGACCTAAGAGTGCTACATTTTGCAGGCAACAGGAAGTCAACTGAAAGTCACATTGAGGAAAGCTTGAGCAAAAGAGACCTCAAAACTTGCACCCACAGTGACACGCTTCCTCCTACCAGTCCACACCTCCTAATAGTGCCACTCCCTTTGGGGTCCATTTTCTTTCAAACTACCACATAGGATAAAAAGAAAGAGAACATATAAATAAAACATAACAATTTAAAAAAGAGGAAACGCCCTGACATGGCATTATAAAGACAATGAACCTTCAAAGAAGCAAATTTCCTTTCTGCTGGCATCTACTGCTGGGCATACAGCCTACCCTTAAGAGTACTTTCTTTCCTCTTTGAAACTCCCTTGGAGGAAACTAAATTTTCATTTGTAAGTGGTTATCAGTTGGTGATAGCTTCTGGGTTAGGGATGGGCATGTGTCCACTTCTTTCAGCTCTAGGACTCCATCTGGTGCAGAGCCATTCAGGCCCTGTGCAGGCTGCCACAGTCTGGGAATTCATATCTGCATCCATCCTTCTACAATGTGTGTTAATACCAATCCTTCCAGTTTGACCCCCACCTTCCTACCTTCCCATATATTTCTGAGTTTAGGGTCATCTGCTGGAGTGTAGTTGATGTACCAAGAGCTGCACCTTAAAGCTGATTCTTCCCTCCCCCAGAGGCTGTCATCTGTCCACACCCTCATCTAGGTGTGGGGACTGGTGAACCTCTTCCCACTCCATGATGGGATATTGGCTGGCTTGATCTTGTGTGAATTCTGTGCAGGCAACCATGACTTCTGTGAGTTCAAAAGTGTAATGCCCTTCGTGTCCAGAAGACAGTGTTCTGAGCAGTCTTCCTTGACCCCAGCTCTTAGTGTTCCCACCCCTCTTGGGTAGGAAATAAGATACAGACATCCCGTTTGTGGTTGAACACTCTACACTCACTGTCTGTTTTACTTATCTGTGAATAGATTCGTCATCCTTACAGTGCGGTCTCTTGGTTTGTTTTTATTTATTCGAGTCAGGGTTTCTCTGTGTAACAGCCCTGGCTGTCCTGGAACTTGCTTTGTAGACCAGGTTGGCCTTGAACTCACAGAGATCTGCCCCCCCACACCTGTTCCTCCGAGTGCTGGGTTAAAGGTGTGCACCACCACACCTGGCATGCTGTCCACTCTTGCTTGGGTGTTTTGAAGATATGTTATTTTGGTGGATATAACTTGAAAATTCCTGGATCTTCCTAGAGAAAAGTTTGTCACTTTTTTTCCTGCCCAGAAGTCCATTTGTAAAGTATCTGTCCCTCATCCTGGAGCTTACCATTTTGGCTAGGCTGGCTGACGAGCTTCCGGGATCTTCCTAGGTTCCGTATCTCCACACTGGGGTTACAGATGTGCCCCCAGTTTCTATGTGGGTTCTTGAGATTTGGACAGCAAGCGCTTTTCCCACTGAGCTGGCTTCTTAGCCTCATGATTTGTTTTCTTGTGGGTTCTGTGGATTCTGAGGTTCAGAGCCTTGTGAATAAGCGCTTCCCCATGGATCTCTCCTCAGCCCCATGTTTTCTTAGCAACTGGTTTTCTTTTGGTTACACGTTTATTTTCATTCTTTAGCTTTTTAATTTTTCTCCATATTTTAAGTTGTAGGCACATCTCTGGCAAATGGCATATATTTGAACTTTATCTTCTATCCAGTATGGTTATTAATGCTGTCTTTTCTTTATACATAAAGGATTCTGGTTGATCTGAAAAATGAAGTTTGGTATCAAAAATGCCATGATCCTGTATGTAAAGCACAAAACTTCAAATCTGACTGTGAGTTATTAATTTTTATATTTACCACAAAGTGAAAATTCGACATCCACCTAAAATTATTCTTTCTGATCCAGGTTTTCCATTACCCACTGAAGTGAGTCTGAGGTTTCTTCTGAAGGAGGTGAGTGCAGCTCCTGGCCTTTTGATACATGAGTGAACTAGGAACAGCATCCTGTCCAGGTAGCTTTTAAACACAGTGAAGCACTTGTGTTCACTTTGGAATATGTTAATCATCTTCCCACCTTAGGGTCCCTCATGACAGGGACGGCTAGGAAATAAAGTGAATAATCAGTCTAGCCCCGGGCATATAAGGAGTTTCTTACATTTTGCTTTATAGAATAAACCAAGGTGTTTGCATCTTAGTGTCTGTTTGACCGACACTATTTGTAGGTTGGGTTTCTGTCTTAGAACTAAGTCAAAGGGAGTACACAATTTTGCTTTTGGATATGACTAGCTTGCCAAACCAACATTTAGTGTTAAAAAAAATAGAAAATACATAGAAAGCAAAAGTGGGTTAGGCTGGATGGTTCATGATCAAGAGCACTACTGCTCTTATAGAATCACCAGATTCCGATCCCAGCACTTCATGGTTACTCAACCATCTGAAACTCCATGGGATCCAGTGCCCCTCTCTGACCTCCACAAGCTCCTGCATGCATGTGACATACATACACTTTTCTTTTTTTTTT
>JAQHUG010000190.1:3041034-3060356 GCA_028555095.1 Dicrostonyx torquatus | reverse complement strand
TGCTGTGACATCAGTTCCAGATTCTCAATTCGAACTGCTTGATGCTCTAACTGGGCCATAGAATTGTTTACACACTCTTGCCATGCAGTGATGTCATTTTTTTGACCCGAGGAAGGGGCTGGAAGTTCATATCGTTTCATGCTGAGTAATTCAATTGGTTGTCGGGCAGCCAGTCTTTCAAATTCATTTCTCATTATGTCGGTTTCAAAGGCAGAGTAATCCGGGGCTGTCAGGTAGCTCAGGTAGTTCTTGGTCGGTTGGTATCTACGCATTTCCTCCTCCACCAGGGCCGCAGCCACTTCCCGCACGCCAGGCGCCTTGTAGCCTTGGTCAAAGTAGGGCAGCGCATCCACCACCACCTCCCCCGCTACCAAGACCATACCCGCCATTGCCCGGCACTCCGCTCCACGAGCCTAGAATTAATTTTTTAAATTTTTATTTTCACCTTAAAAGACTCAGCACCTTCTTTCAGATTGCCCTGTTGACAGAGGTTTCTGTCCCATCAGGCCCCACAGCCATTTAGTCCCAAATAAACACACAGAGGTCTACATTAATTATAAACTGATTGTCTCAGGCTCTTCTTATTAACTAATTCTTACATCTTAAAATTAGCCCATTTTTCTTGTCTGTTAGCCACGTGGCTTGGTACCTTTTTCAGCAAGACAGTCACATCTTGCTTGCTCTATGCCTGGTGATAACTGAAGACTAAAACTTCCTCTTCCCATAATTCTCATTGCCCCACCTCTACTTCCTGCCTGGTTACTGGCCAATCAGCATTTATTTAAAATATAAGTGACAGGGTACAGACCATTGTCCCACAGCATTGCCCTGGTTAGAATAAATGACCTGCTATAAACTGAACAAGTGCTTAAATTTGCTCTAGAAAACTGGCATCCTTTGAAACCTGTATTTAACATCTCTTATGAGAACATTAAGGTTTTTTATTTTATGCATATGGGTGTTTAGATTGCATGTATGTCTATGTACCACATATTTACCATGTGTGCCTGGTACCCAAGGAAGCAGAAGGAAGCACTGGGTTCCCTGAAAATCTAGTCAGATGGTTGTAAGCCACCATGTGTGCTGGGTACTGAACCTGGATCCCTGGGAAGAGCAGCCTCTTAACCACTGAGCTGTCTCCAGACCCAGTATCAAGTTTAAAGTGAAAATCCCATGAACTGGACAGAGAACTGATAGGCAGAGCCTCTGGCAGACAGGTAGGTTTGAAAGTGCTAGAAATGACTAGGAATGAATTAAAAATTTTAAATTAGCTCTTAAAAGGAAAATGTATCATTCTTGTTTTTGAGTTGGTTTCTTTCTTTCTTTTTTTTTTTTTCAATGCTGAGAATTGGACCTGGGGCCTCACCCATGGGAAGCAAGTGCTCTCCCTGAGCTAATTTCCAACCATTGATTTATTTTGGTGTCTGGTTTCGGGGGAATTTTTTCTTTTCTAATAATACCCCAAAAAAAGCCAAATGAAAATATTCTTGGTATACACCATTACCATTATTTGAACATCTGTTTTTATTATTTGCAAACAGTATAGAAATAGTCTTTCCAGTGAACAGTTAACATTGCCATTTCTCCCACATCTTTTTAAAATATATGCATCTGTGTGTGCATGAACACACATATACAGGCCAGAGGGACAAATTTGGTTGTCTTTCCTCAGGAGCCCTTTTTTTTTGAGACAGCCTCTCACTGGTGATGCTCACTCAGGAGGCTTGGCTAGGTGGCCACCAAGATGAAGGGATCTAGCACTGGGATTACATGCCTGACTTTTTCACATAGATTCTAGGGAGAGATTTTTGTTAACTTCAAAATATGTTTTTGCCAGGCTGTGGTAGTACACTGAAGGCACCTGAGAGGCAGAAGTAGGCAGATCTCTGTGTTTGATGCCAGTTTGATCTACGAAGTTAGTTCCAGGACAGCCAGAGCTACACAGAGAAACCCTGTCTTTAAAAAAAAAAAAAAGGAAAAAAATGTATTTTCCAGCTTGTCTCCAGCTAGCCTATCTTCCTGTTAGGAGTTTACATCTCCCTTTGCTGCCCCTCTTCTGGGGATATTGAGATGTATCAGCCTAGGGTTTCGAGCATGTCTGCACTACAAAAGCAACCTCATTTAAGCTAACTTACCCTTCCCCATGGTGATTGCTCTTTAAAAAAAATATTATTTAACTTTATGTGCATTGGTGTGAAGGTGTCAGATCCTTTGAAACTGGAATTACAGACAGTTGTGAGCTGCTATGTGGGTGCTAGGAATTGAACCCAGAGGACCTCTGGAAGAGCAGCCAGTGCTCTTAATCACTGAGCCATCTCTCCAGCCCCATGGTGACTGTTCTTGCTATTTGACTTTGAAAATCTAGTTATCACTTCATACCTTAACGCAACGTTTTTTGGATGTGCAATGATGTCACACAGCCTGACTAATCTTTATTCCTCACTCCTACCTCTCTTTCAAACCAAAATAAAGGAGGAGTTCACTTCTGATGAAGCAGACGAATTCAGCAACTCACTGACCAAGAATTCTCAAATCCCATCATCCAGTATCCTGTTACTGGGCGAGTCTTCTGATGCTGACTGGGATGACAAAGACGATGCCTGCTTCCTAGAAGCCACAGAAGATGCGGAATTCGCTGATGCTGCAGACAGGAGTCTTCTTGGTGACAAGAGTGCAATGGACGATATTCCTGACGAACTCATTATGGAAGCATTACAGAGTAGCTAAGCATGGGCAGGATTTACGTAATGAGGCTAAGATTTGCCTGAAGCCTGAGATTTGATGACATAAATGTTAAATTAGGGCTAGAGCCCAATAGTAGACTACTTACCTAGCATGTGCAAGGCCCTGCTTCTAATCCCCAATACCATAAAAAATCAAATTACATTAACTTATTATTAAACCTGTTTATAGCAACCGCTTTATCACTTAGCTTTCTAATAATTTGCTTTTTACCTGAGCCAGTTTTATTGAAGATTAACTTTGACATATTTCAGTAGATGCTCCTAATTAACCAAAATTATCCCATGCTTGCACTGACATCATTAAAAGTTTATTGTAAGTAAAGACTCTTATGCCTAGTGATGACTAACATGTCAAGACTGAAATTTATTAATAATAATCAGAACTATATGGCTTCTGAAACTGCTACAGTTGAACTGGCGTAATTTAGTTTGAATGACAAAATGATAATAAATTCGGATGACTAAGCCACATTTATTTTCAGAACGGAAGTTTGAAGAATGTCAAGAGTGCAATTTCAGGATAGATGGCAGCAGAAGGCTTGTGGTCTTCTCATTCCTGCTCAAGGAGCTTCCCCAGCTGATAGTTGATGGTTTTCAGGTGTTTTTTGGCTCCCAGAATTGGTCTTGCTTTAAACAACAGAGCTGGAAGGCTAGATGAGTCATACTGTTGATGAAAAAAACTATTTAGACTCACAAAGAGCAATACTTGTTTAACTAGGATCATTAGGAAACCATGTTTTAGCCCATCCAAGAACATAATATACGAACCAACCAACAAAGCAAGAGTGATCTGTGTACCCCAGGCAACACCGGTAGACTCAAAGTGTGGCATCTTCATGACTAAAAATGGCAAGTCATGCCTCAAACTTGGACTAGGCAAGTGTGTTAGTGGTATGTGGGATCTACTTGATCTCACAATTTATTTTGAGACAATTGTTTAGAGCGAGTTTCCTTTTACTGCAAGAACTAATGGAATGATAACAACTGGCCTGTTAAAAAGTCTACAGCAAAATAATCTCAGAGGTCTCATTTAGAGGATCAATTAACCTTAAAGATTGCCAATCCAAATGTAAGGACAAAGTTATAACACTACTCAAAATCCAACTCATGACCTGGAAATAATTAACAAAGCCAAACTTTCTGCAAACTATCTGAGGGAAACTAAATTCCTGTTAAATAATTTACTTTTGACAGCTTGCTGACAAATGTGTTTCCAAGGTATTTTTCTCAGTGATGAAAACTGAGCAGAAAAGCTGCCAGGCAGTGGTGAGCCCTTATAACAATGGGACTTGTTTTTTGCCACACACATACCATGTTATTGGAGAATTCGACTGAACAGATGTAGGATCGTCTCCACTCAAGACGTCTCAAACACCCGGTCTCGAAGGAGTGGGAAGAATAGGTTTGGAGCTGGGTTTCATTTAGGAAGAGGTGTGACAGATCCAGATGTCACAGGAGAAGGATAGGTGCCTGACCGTAAGGGCACAACAGGCACTGAAGGTCCTACACAGCCTCATTTGTGACAGCAGACTGCTCCATGGTTACCACAGCTTGGTTTTCAAGCCTTGGGGGTAGATCTGGGAGAGCATTTGACTAGCACATGAAAGAGTGATCCTGGCTTTAACCGAGAACCATGTACAGATTAGGTCAAAGCTACTATTAGCTTTCACAAATTTAGTGATCAAATCCCTAAAATAAAGTTTAAGTGCATTTTAAAAACATATTTTGTAGCTCTACTATATGAATAGATCTTTAGCTCAGGAAAACTTAGATCAATGCCAGATCTTAAAATTGAATTTAGAGGTGACAAATGCAAACCCGATCATCAGATGCTCAGAGACACTGTGTGATTCCATATCACTTTCTCTCCACGGTTCTTAGTGTGATTCCTTACACAGATGCTCAGAGACACTGTGTGATTCCGTATCACTTTCTCTCCACGGTTCTTAGTGTGATCCCTTACACAGTTCTATCGGTACAATTCTATACCCCACACTATTAGTGTAATTCTATATACAATTCTACTAGTATAATCATATTTTTCTAGTTCTATTAGGTATATAAACTTGCAATTTTTAGCAAACATTTCTGTTAATCTTAGTTGGGTGTCACAGCAATAATGAAGTCCCAGAAGCTACTTCAAAGTGTATTAAAATAATAGAAAGCTACATTTTCTCAACTCCTTTACTGTTCCTCAATGTTTTAAGCCATTCCTACCATTTCTGTGAAACAGCTACGAAACCATGAACATGGGCTAGACAAATAAAGGCGGTTGGTCTTTACCACATCTGGGAGAGCTGAATATGGATGGAAACTAATAAAGCGGAATGTAGCTGCTCAGCTGAGAGTTGTGCACAGTACACACGCCCTCCAAGTACAGTTCCCTGAAGGGCACTCAGGAGTGGCGCGGATGCTTCTCTTCACTAGGTAGCTAAGAGGTGACACTGTGATCTCGCTGACTTACACTGATGCCCTTCGCACTCTACAAGTGAATGCCCGCAGCAGCTTCTGCCGCACAGTAAAGCTTGAGTGGGACTCACCGTCTCCTTTTCCTTTGGTTCTTTCTCCTGAACATCTGAATAGTCTTTGTACAGCTGTTTTAAGTTAGTTAAGAAATGTATGGAATTCTTAAGTGATGACTTTCTCTCCTTGAGGTCATCATATTTTGTCTGTAGTTGTTTTAGCTGTGGTTCTAATCTAGACAAGAAAAAAATTTTAAATCTTAAAAAGAAATTACGTAAAACACAAGTTAACAAATATATGTATTGTTCATGGACTAAAAGTATTAAAATGCCTAAACTATAACAAACAGAAAGCCAAACCAGAAATAACAAAACCATTTCTCCTACATAAATGACATACAATAAAGTCCAGCAGTCTACAGTGCATGAGCATCCTGGGCGAAGAAGGGAAAACCAGGGGTGGGCTAGGTGACCCGTGCTTACCTCTCAGAGTATGAGTATAATTCATTATCATATTCCATGTTCCCGTTCATCTCAACTATGCTATAGGTAGCAGGGAGAGCCATGGCTAACGAGCCTCACAGATGCTAAACTTCACCAGGTCATTCGAGTCTGGGAACTACAGATTCCACGGGAATCTGGCTAACAGGCAGGAGTAGCCGGCATGACAGTTTAGCTAGGAGGCCATGCAAAAAGTTCCCCTTATTAAAATCCCCTCAAGCTTCCAAGGCCAAACAAATTCAGCAGAAAAGCTGTCACAAGATCTGGATAGAAAGATGTGTGACTTTGGGCCAACAGCCGCCTCTCTAGGACTGAGTTTCTTCACCTATGAAGAGAAGGGGTAACTTGTGATTTATGGCTGAGAAGGAAGGCTGCCAGTTTCATCTTGCAAATAAAAATATGAAAATGAGTCTTCTCAGATGTAAGAATAGTGCATCTGTACACATTTCTCATGCTTCTCCTTTGTCCTCTCTGTGTTTATTTGCCTGTTTGTTTTCCTAAAGAGAGAAAGATGGCATGGTACTGGATGGGTAGAGAGGTGGGGAGGACCTGGAAGATGAGGGAGGGGAACCCTGATCAGAAACACAATTTTCAACTTGAAAAAGAGCTCTTCACACTGGACAACTGCAACATTTATTTCTTCAGCAGACTCCAGACTGAACTGGTCACAGTGGCTGGAGGTGTAGGACTGCATTCCCTGTTCTTCCGAAGGGCGGGACCAGCTGAGGCAAAGTGACTCCCCTGTTAAGTGTCTCATATGCAAAGTTAAGACCATAATATACTTTCTTTACTATGCTTTCTCAAAATGTTTGTCCTGCTACAATCACACCTGGAGAAGGAACTGAAGAGGCTGGTCTCAACACATCTCAATGGTCTCACACTGCTTAATAAAACAACCTTATAACAGAGCCATACAATAACCTATCTCATGGAGTCATACTGGCTAAGAATGGGCCAAATGAATGGAGCCTTTAGGAAAGTGCCCCTGTCATAAAGGAATCTGTCAACTGTTACCACCATTATTGCTCTATTTCCCCAATGTCCTATGTTTTGGCCAGAGCCAATGAACACATTTTCTAGTGCCTCTCATAGACTAAATTTGTAAGCAAAATGGAATAGACAACTAATTTGTCTCTCAAAATCCTGGGTCAGTCACTTTAAAACCTAGTACTTAATTACATAGTATTTCAAGAGTTTGCTGATGTAATGGTCTGTTCTGTCCCTTTAAGAGACAAACCCCGCCCACTCCCCTCTCTGCCTAGGAAGAGGTGGTTGAAGCCTTACCTCCCTCCTCCCCCTCCCACTTCCTTTTACTGAACTAAATATAAACTATATCCAAACTGACTCTTAATGGCGTGCCTATCTGCCTCTGTCTCTCACCCGCCTTGGCTCCTTGTTGGATCTGGTGGGATAGGCTGCCCCGCCAATCTGCCCAGGTGGCTCACCCACTCCCTCTCACCCGCCTGGGACCCACAGAGGCCTCTGGTGGTGGGACCCTGCTAATCCTTGGAGAAGTGGGCTGCAGTGTTGTATTGAAACCATTCCAGCTGACTTAGCTCTTTTCTGCTCAAGCTTCCTGCTACCACACCCATGTGGTCCTGAGAACTGAACTCATGACTTTGCTCACGCCAGCCAGGTGCTCTACCACTCAACCACATCCTCAGCCTGTCCAAGCTCTTTTAGAACATCCTAAGAGTGGAGCGCACAGCCAGTCCTACTTCACTTAAGCCTCTGCCTCACACAGCACCCTTACCTCAGAAGGACAAGATGTATAGGCAGGCTGCTGGACTTTCCAACCAGTATGCACCGGACTTCCCAACCAGTATGCACCAGTCTTCCCAACCAGTGCATGGGGACTACCCCTAATCCTAGACCTCAGAACACGACTGTCCTGAGTGTCACTGTAGAGCGTGTATTTCAAAAGTAACTAAAGAACCACAGGCCAGCCTGGGTTACACAGCAAGACCATCGGTCAAAAAATAAACAAGCAAGAAACAACCTAAGCAGAACTATGTGCATGAGCAGCTGCAGAGGACCCTTCCCTATGCCTACTCACCGACTCACAACACCCCCTGAGGAACAACACGATTAGACCCAATGCGGCACTGGGAAAGTCAGTAACCCAGAGTCTGCAGTCCGTGGAAGAGCCTGATTCAAGCTGCAGGCAGTCTAATCCTAGAGTCTACTCATTAAATCTGTGATCAGGCTGCCTGAGGCTAGACCAGATATGCTGATCCGTGTTGACTCTTCTTTGCTAAGACTCTGTACTCTGCCACTGATCATCCAAGTGCAAAGGAAACCTGGGGCTGTCGTGGGTCACGGCGGCAAACAGCACTGCCCTAAGTGACAGGCTCTACTACTGCCCTTTAGGTGAGTTCTTAGCGGGAGTGGGATATTATCTTACCGAAGCAGTTCATCCTGGACTTCAATTAAACGCTGCCGTTTCTTTCCCATGTTGGAAATCATCTGAGCAATACAATAATTTACTTAGGTTAACACAGTAGAAGTCTCATTCTGCTTACACTGTCCTAGGCACTGAAACAGGCAGAGGTGCAGCTTAGTGGGCACCACTGAAGACTGGGGGTTAGGGGTGGGGTGTGGGACCATGGACCCTCCTTTTCTTGCTTCTGGTTTGGCTTGCTTAGCAGTCGCATTTCACGACAGGCCCCAAAGGTAGCAGAGCCAGGTAGTAGTCAGGGACCGACTGAGCCCAAATAACCTTTCTCTTTATAAGCCGATTGTCTCCGGCACTAAATGATGACAGCAGACTAACAGAGATCCCCATTCCTTAGTCTCCATTAACATTACAAAATCAAATAAAAACCTGACCCTAAGCACAAAGCCCTTACACAAAGTGTGCGGGTTCTAAACTAAAGCAGGCGCTTACTTCCTCCCGCCCTACCCGGGACTCACTCAGAGTCCTCCTCACCTGCATGTTCTTCCTTTTCACAGCTCTCAGCACCTGGACTTCTTTAAGCTACAACGACAACAAAAACACAAGCATGTCGAATTTGCCAAAACCAAGTTCCACATGAGAAGCTGCTGGGCGATACCAGTTGATAAACTATCTGAAAGTTTAAGGACCCGAGTTCAGATCTCCAGCACCGGCACATCTGGCTTTAACAAGTGCTGGTGGAGATGGGAGCTCCTTGGAGCTCACTGGCCGGTCTTGTGAAATCAATGACCTTCAGGTGCAGTGAGGCCCTGTCTCAAAAAGTACACTGTAGAGCGACAGAGCAAGTTTCTTGGCAGAGCCTCTGGCTTCCACATCCACACACATGTGCAATTCCACATCCACATCCCCACAAGAAGAAATAAGGGGAGTTCTCAGGTGTTTATTGCCACAGAGCCAGCAAATGCAAGCCTTTCTACAACCACAGGGTACTTTCCAAAATTTAGTTTAAAAATTTTGGAGCAGCCAGGCACACCTTTATTCCAGCACTCACTCAAGAGGCAGAGGCAGGTGGATCTCTGAGTTTGAGACCAGCCTGGTCTATGGAGTGAGTTCTAGGACAGCCAGGGTCACACAGACAAATCCTGTCTCAAAAAAAAAAAAATAATTGTAAGCAATATAATTATGTCAGTGAACTTACCATTCTGAAGAGTTCTCCTTTAATTTTAAAATAAAATTTGCTGATGGCTTGACAACATCTTTCAGACTCTACTCCTTGTCTGTAAATTGTTTTAAGAAAACCAAAATAGGTATCATAAAGGATTTTGAAGGATGCATTTTATTTACTTGATACATAAGTACATATAGTTTGGCACATATTGTTTAATTACCTAATATAATAATATAAAACCTATAGCTTTCTTCATACTTAATAAAACTGGGAATAAGAGAGGGGAAGGGAGAGACAACTGAGAGGAAAGGGGAGTGAAAGGACCAGGGAGAAGAAAGAGAAGAAACCTGGTGGAGAGGTTCTGGGAACCCTGAGGCAGGTCTCCAGCCTATGACTGGACTGTGTTATCAATTGACAAACTAGGGCCTTGAGCGGTCTAGAAAAGCCCTTTACCACTGAGTCACACACACCCCGAATCCAGTGGTTTTATCACTGAGTTTTCAAGAGTTCTTTGTAAATTCTGAGTAGAAGTCCTTTATCGTATACATCTTTCAAAAACCACTTATTCTCTTATAATTTCTTACACACATGTTATTTGATCAAAGCCCACTCATTATTCACTCCCGTTCCTAGCACATCCCTTCTTTTCAAGTTCTACTTTCTTTCTGACCCTGCTAAAGCATGGGTCGGCGGGGAACAAATCAATCACTTGCAAAGATTTTCTCCCATTCTGTGGGCTGTCTTTTCATGCTTGTCAGTATCTTGCAGAAGAAGTTATTAACTCTTGAAGTCCAGCTTCCGGACTGCGAGGGGTTGTGTTCCTGCTGTGAGCAAGTCACTGTCAAATCCCAGGTCACTTGTGTTTTCCCGCAGTTCCGCAGGTTCACACTTAGGTTTGGCTGCAGTCCGGCTGCTCACGCATGTCCCACTGCTGTAGTGCCTGTGTTTTCATTTTTGAGACAGGTCTGCTGTGTAGCCTTAGATGGCCTAGAGCACAGGGCAGACCTGCTGGCTTCTGCCTCCAGAAAGCTGGGATTGAGGTGTGCACCCCACAGCCAGCCTGCACCACCATTTGCTTTGACTGCCTCCACTGCGCTGTCCCTGCCCCCTCGTCACTAGCTGACCCCATGCGGGCTCCCTGCTGTCTGTTATTTTCTCCATCACTATACTGCACTGAGCACCACAGAGGGCACTCTCAGCCTTTCCTCTCTAGGAACACTAGGATTCATTTGTTAATACCCACAACAGGGATTATGAAATTGCCTGGCACTAGAAGTCGTGAAGAGCTGACATGCTGACAGTACTGAGTTTATTATAAATGAGCAATACTGCCGCATTTATGCACTTCCGCCTCAAGTTCTTCTACGAGTTAGACTGTTCTTCCCACAGCTCTTACGTAAGACCTTCTTTGGGGCATTATTTACGTCAGTGGTGCTAGGCTTTAATTTCAAGTTCCACTAGTCCCTGCAATGTAATGGATTGTTCTCTTGCAGTCTCTGTACTCCTCAGCTCTTTCCCCTTATCTACTGTGCCAGCTGAGACTGACTGCTGAGAGGGGACAGCCTTGCCTGCTTCCTGACGCTGACGGGAAAGTCTTCCTAGTTCTGTCTTCAGTATGCTAGCTCTGAGTTCCTTGTAGATAATTCTTTATCAAGTTAAAGCTCACTCTATCCTAATTTAATTTAAAAAACCATGAATAATTATTGGATTTTGTCAAATACTTTCCCTGAATTTAACACACGATCACGTTAACTTTTCGTCTTTAGCCTGGAAATATTTATTTTGCTTTCTTTTTTTTTTTTTTGGTTTTTCAAGACAGGGTTTCTCTGTAGCTTTGGAGCCTGTCCTGGAACTAGCTCTTGTAGACCAGGCTGGCCTCAAACTCACAAAGACCCGCCTGTCTCTGCCTCCCGAGTGCTGGGATTAAAGGCGTGCGCCACCACCGCCCGGCTTATTTTGCTTTCTAAAATTGAATCAGTCTTGCATATCTTGGATCAATCTTACTTGGCTGTAGTATTTGTTTTTAATACATTGTTGAAATCAATTACTAAAATTGTGTTGACTATTTTGCAACTATTTCTTAGGAAAAACAGATACAGATCTACTTGGGTTATGTATTTCTTCATGTGTGTGCTTTGGCTAATTGCATCCACTTGACCTAAGTAGCTCTGAACAGCAGATGCACAACCAAAGCATGAGAAGGCGACCCACAGAATGCGAGGAAACATCTGCAAGCCATAAATCTGATAAAGGAACAATGTCCAAAATGTATTTTAAAATCAGTACATGCACAAAACGTCCAACTGAAAAAAGGAGCAAAGGACTTGAAAGACAACGGCTCCCACATACACAGAGACACTGAGCCACACTAAGCCTGAGGGAAGCAAATGAAAACTACAGAACAAGCTTACACCCACACGTGTGAGCACTAACTACCCGAACAAGCGGTGGAGACGTTGCAATGTGGTGGTGGGAGCAATGCACGCACACATCTGTGCTTTTGAGAAGCCAGAGGACGACAGGTACCCAACTCTATCACTCTCCACGTTACTCCTTTGAGACTACGTCTCCCACTAAACCAGGACCTAGGCTGGAGGCAAAAAGCCCCAGCTAACCTCCTGTCTCTACCGTGCACAGCCACACCTAGCTTCTCATGTGGGTGCTGGGATCCACACTTGAGTCCTTGTGTTTGCACAACAAACCCTCTTTCTACTGAGCCACTCTCCCAGTCACTGAGGGCAGAAGTATAAAATGGTGTGGAGATCTCAGAAAAACATCAGACAGTTTAAAAAGTAAAAAACAAGTATTGTGTGGTTCATCCAGCAATTGCACTTCTGGCTATCTACATAGAAAGAACTGAGAGGAAGAGAAATCCACCAATAATCACAAATATCTGCCGAGAAGAGGAGGGAGGCGGTTAACTGTTTTAATGGCTGCAATGAGCAAGTTCTAGAAGCGTGCCGCACAGAGTGCAGATAGCCAGCCATTCTGAACTTAAATAAATGGCCAATGGAATATTCTGTTATGTGTTTTCACAATAAACATTACTTGTCTCCTTCACAGCTACCAGGATAGCTAAAGCAGCACTGTGTGCAGGGGTGACTAAGCACTTCCGGGCACTGAGGGATAACAGCTCTGGAGTGGTGGCAGGAGGAACGAGGGGGGAGGACAGAGGAAAAGTGGGATGAGGAGCGTTGGTAGACACGATGGGATGGTTAGTTTTGTCAACCACACAATCGAGAACACCTGGGAAGACCGCCTCAGCAGGGACAGTCTAGACCAGGATGTCCAGGGACAGGCCTGGGAGGGATCTTCCTGTAGAGTTAACTGCAGTGGGAAGACCCACCCTAAACATAGGTGGCGCCATTCATGGGTAGGGGCATGGGCTGTATAAGGTGGAGAAAGCCGGCAGGATTAGCAAGCTTGTCTGCATTCAATCTGTCTGCTCTGGACGGTGGATGTGACTAGCTGTTTCAGGGTCCCTCACAGTGCTGAACCATAGCTCAAAACTGTGATCTTCCTCCTGAGCTGCTTCTCAGGATATTTTATCACAGCAGCAAGAGGAGGCGACAGTGGAGCACAGATCCTCCTGGTGTCCACCAGCATTCTTCTGATCAATGGTGAGGATTCCACACACTGACTCCACCCATGAGCTGAAGAGAGCAGTCTGCCACACTTCGCCTGGTCCCTTTACAGCTACCCTTAAACACCTTAGTGAGCTCTACCAAGTCCAAACCACTGCCAGTGGTGGCCCCCACAGTGTGGCTCACAGCAGGATGGAGATTTCTCCTTGGATGTAAGCCTGCCTTCCCAGACATTTTCATGCCTCTGGTTCCCTTCTTCCAGGACGTAAGTGTTGGGCAAATCTCCCACAGCAGCACAAGGAGCCTCCATAGCGCCTCGCTCCTAGCATGCAGCTTCTGCCCTCCTGCCTTCCTAAGCTGCTAGACTTGCTTGCACTCCATGTCCCTGTGGAGATTCCCACTCGCTGACTCACTGACTCTTGTCCCAGTGGGTCCTGATCTCAGAGAAGCCAGATGCATTCACAGCTGTGTGTGACTAGTCCATGTCTCTCAGACCCACTCTGCTATGTTTTAAAATATTTTTTGTTTAATATCTTAAATTTTATGAATCACTCTCTTCAGGAAAGTACAAAGCTGGACTTGCGCTGGAGGAAAACAAGTGAGCCATGACTGCTTTAGCTGTTTCTCCAACCTTCCCCAGCGAACCCCAGGCTGGAGAAGAAAACCAAAGGCGCACGCATCTGTCTGGATGCTGCTCAGAGGGGTGTTGTAGAATAGCGCTTTAACTATGCAAAGATGGGTTTAATCATGTAAAGATGTGCTGCTGTTTCACCTTGCCTGCCTAAGGCACCTGACTGGTCTAATAAAAACCAAAATGTCCAATAGATGTTCTAGGAAGTCTCTGAGTCGTGATTTGGGAGCTGGTTGGTGGCACGAAAGCAAGCCTGCTACAGAGGCTCACAGGAGTGAAGCCCTGCTGCAGCCTGTTCTCTGCATGAGTGATGGGAGCTGCGCAGCCACGGGCTCTTCCCTCATCACTGCTCTCATGGGAGATGGAAGGAACTGGCATGTGGCCATACTTGGTGGAGAGAAACTAACAGCACTGGGGGAAACACTTATTTCTAGGTTAAATTAATGTCTATGAGAAACGTCTAGAATAGATGATTCAATAACTTGAAAGTAGCATAATAAATGTATGTAGAAGGATTATAATGAAAATGTAAAGACATCTTAAATGTGGTAACACTGAAAACTAGGATGGACACAGCGGTACTCTCAGCAAGGTCCAAGGATTACAGCGTCAACGGACTTACTTATACTCCAAGAAGGTTTTCTCAAACACAGACAAAATAACATCCAACTCCATGATGTCACCACGTCTCTTTCCTTCTAGACACCAAATTTGCATACTTTCAGAAGCATCTAGAATATTAAGCATATGTCAGTTTAATATATTATCTGCAAACTGGCTCTAGGTCCAGGACTCTGAACCCTGAACAAAAGTAGTCCTCCAGGGTGTAGAATGAGCTAAAACCACATTCAATTTCTTCCTGCCCAAGGCCAGAGTCTAACAAACCTGCCAACTCCCACTCCTTCCTGCAACTATGGCTCGCCTTTTGAGACAGGGTCTACATATCAATGTGCTGCAGAGTGGGGTCTCCTGACAGCTCTATTAAACTCTATTATACTTATTCACATGACACCGCCATTCCTATTTTCAGTGCTGTTTTTAACTGTACAGCATATGGTAAGAGTTTACAATAACTTGGGAAATTGGGATACATCTATCTTATGACTCAGCAACTTCACTCTCTACTTCTCCAAGAGAAATAAAAACATGTTGATAACAAAACCATGTTGATAAATTATGCATAAGAATGTCCATGGAGTAGAAGGCAGGAGGCAGTTCATAAAGAGGACAGAGCTACAGCTCAATCCACCTTCCTAGAATGGGCAAGGCCAGGAGCTAAATCTCTGCAAGGGCTAAAAACATAAAGAAAGAAAGGGAAGAGAAAACAAAAGGGGGAGGGGTCTGGCTTTCTTTACAGTGGACTGTGGTGAGCAAGGACGCGACAGACCACTGCAGCAATTCCACCTACACAACTTTAGCTGTAGTATGTGTCTGTGTGAGTGTGTGCAGGCACCCAGAGGCCGGAACTACTGTAAACTGCCTGATGTGTGGGACTGGGAACTACACTTTAGAAAATGAAGGAGGAGAGGGGAATGAATGGGGTTGGATTTTATCAAACAATATTATATGCATGTATGAGTATTCATTTTTTAAATTATGATAAAATGATAAAACAGAAAAAAATGTTACTCCAAAGTCATAATTTCTTAATCAAGTGGCAGCTTTAGCCAACATGCTGGTGTATGCCTTTATCTGCGGTACTCTGGGGGTAGAGGCAGATGGATATTGTGAGTTCAAGACCAGCCTGATCTACTTAGTGAGTTCTAGGACAGCTAGGGTTGTCCAGAGAGACACTATCTCAACAGCACACCCACCCCAATAAAGTTTGCTCTTTCAACAACTAAGACAACTTAAAAATGGGAAATTTTAGAGATCCCCTATACAAGTGACAAGGCATAGAGCGCCATCCTGTACCTGAGTCTGTGGCTTTGCTTCTTGATTTTTTCCTTCTGCCAGGAGATGGCCTCACTTTCTTCTGAGTTGTCTACCAAAAAAAACAAAATAAAAAAATAGGATAGTTATTTAGGAAATTTTTTTTTATCTAAAATTTTAAGATTTGGACAACAACATTAGCAACCCATTGACTGATATTAACCACAGTTCTTGTTTAGTACGTAGGAAAGACTGAAGAACAATCTCGGGCTGAGGGCTCCCTGTACACGAAGCTACACAACATGCTGCAGCGGTGAGTGCATCTGTGGGTGCTGATGGGAACGTGCTGAGAGAGATGACAGCAACGACAGCATGCTGAGAAACCCCCCACTCGAGACCCGCCATCCTAACAAAGCCTAAAACAGCTCCTGTAGGGATCTACAAGGGTTGTAGTGCGAAGAATTCCAAGATGACTGACAGGCACAGTTCCCGCCCTCTCGAGTGCAGGCAGCACAGGACCGGGTCTGTTTCCTGGACTCTATAGGTGGGTGAGACGCCACTGTGGGAACCTGGAGAGTCTGGGGCTGGCTCTGCAGGCACCATCCTTCAAGAGCCACATAATAGAACTGAGAGCAACCTCAACCTCCAAAAGGAGAGAAAATAGGGACCTTAGGATTAAAGAACTTAATTCTGTCAACAATTCAAAAACTCTTTAAGGAGAAATTCAAGCCACACCTGAGATGTCAGCCCTGGATTTCCGCCTTCTACCACCCTGAGCAGAGGAGCCAGCAAAAATGAAGCTGGACTCCCAGCCTGTAGAAGCTACGACATGGCCGGGTGGTGGTGCACGCCTTTAATCCCAGCACTCAGGAGGCAGAGGCAGGAGGATTTCTGTGAGTTTGAGACCAGCCTGGTCTACAGAGCTAGTTCCAGGACAGGCTCCAAAGCTACAGAGAAGCCCTGTCTCAAACAAACAAACAAACAAACAAAAAAGCTATGACATGATAAATGTGGTAATTCGTGTTAAGCAATTATAAACAAACAGAGAGGTGGAGTCCCACTTAGTTAGATAATGCGAAAATGCCTTAGGCTTTCTAAACTCTCTCCCTAGCAAAGGATAAAATCAAGCCTGTAACTTCAAAGCCCAGGCAAGTGTCAGGCTGAGTCCACCAGGACAACCACTCACAGGACTGGACAGAGCTCAACATCGCTAAACAACGTGGACGACATTTCAAGTTCTAGACTAAAACGGACTCCCAAGAAAATGTGACCCAGAGTTGGGACAGAAACAGACTGAAGAGAAATTGACCAAAGCTGGTGCAGACAATGGTTTGGGAAACAAAGGCGGAAGCAGGGGCCACCCTGTCTAGGACGGGAGGACAGTCTCAGTAGAGAGCCTCCTGTGGGGCGGAAGTGAGGCAGTCCCTACCACACCAGTAAGTCGGGGTGGGGGTAAAAGCATTCTTTGTCCCGTCCAGCTTCTAATAAAACAATATATAAGAACATGAACCAAAAGATACTATATTTCAGTTTCTCAAAAACAAATTATCATCCATAGCATTTTAAGGATGTATATGAAGACTTTGCTACAATGTAATCCATCACTGAGCAGGTTGTACTTACACACTGAGGGAGACACACCCATACACACCCATACACCCTAACAGTTAGGAAAAGAAGAAGCCATGTATTTGAAAAAGGACAATGGGGTGTATAGGAGGGTAGGAGGGAAGGGAGAAATGGTGTGATCATATTACAATATCAATGGGCTGATATCCGCCAGCCTGAGGACGCTGTGCAGCTTCGTAGCTGAAGGCTAACAATTTAGAAAGACAATAGATGAGGGTTTTGCTCCAGCCTTCCTTTTCATTTGTAGATTGCTTGATGAGAAGTTGCTACCTCCAAAGCTGGTGAAGGAATGCAGGTGTGTGTGTGTGCTGGGGGAGGTGCCCCGGAAAAAGGAATATGAATAGGAAAATTCCTCAAGAGTAGAGGGAACATTCAGAGCAGAAATGGATTTGGGAGATAGAGAAATAAAGGCAAGGTCACGCTGTAAGGAAAAGAAGTCCGAAGCGGTCTTTGAACGGTAATGGTGTGAAGGCCTGCGGTAATGGTGTGAAGGCCTGCTTCTTTTCTCGCGCCTCTGGGGACATATTTGGGGAAAAACACCAGTTTCTATGTTTGGGCGACGGTCCCCGACAAATATCAAAAATAAATAAATAAATAAATAAATAAACTCATCAAACATCAAAATTGTAATTTTCATCAATAGGTACAATGGGTACCCACGAGAGGAGCGCAAGCACTGGTTAAAATGTTGCTGCAGAAGCACTGGAGCACACGCCAGGACACAGATGCTGTTCTGGGTTTTAGAATTGTAGATAAATTTATCTTCCCTTCTAGATTTTTCTGGTTTTCTAAAATAAACATTGCTTTCTGTAATAAAAGCTCTAAACTTATTTTTAAAGTTAAAAAAAAAAAATTTCGTCCTTAATCTTTTTCTTGGATCTAGATTGTTTTGTTTAAATGATGTGTATGGAGGGGAGGAGTGCAAGCACCCACAGAAGTCGGGGTGTCGGAGCCCCTGGAGCTGCGGTCATAGCAGTGTAACTGCCTAGCACAGGTACTGGGAATCGAACTCCGATCCTCGAGAAGAACACTGAGTCATCTCTCCAGCCCCTTTTTAATGAAGTTTTCTCTCTGAGGGGCAGATGGCAAACACTGCTCACCAGTGGTCTCTGTATTGCTCGAGTCTCTCCTACAGCAGAGGGCCGAGTGCCTTGGGGTCTTGTCTTCTTGGCCATGAGGTTTTCAGCTGGCTTCACAGGGGGTGCCTTCTGGGGCTGCTGTGCTGGCTTCACAGGGGGTGCCTTCTGGGGCTGCTGTGCTGGCTTCACAGGGGGTGCCGCCTGGCGCTGCTGTGCGCCTGTTCTCTCTATGGACCTCACTTTCCTCCTTACGTCATCTTCAGAGCTCTCAGACTCATCACTGATGGGCTCAAGCTTTCTACTTGGCTATGAAGGAAACAGCATTGCTTGTTTAGAAAATTCAACTCTTAGACAGGCGGATCTCTGAAAGCTCGAGGCCAGCCTAGTCCACAAAAGGACAGTCAGGGCTGTTACACAGAGAAACCCTGTTTCAAAACAGAGAAAAGAAAACTTAAATCTTATGATTCCTAGTCAAGAAACTATGGGATTCCCATTTTTCACTCATAAACATCAAAATTGAGCACACATCTAGAAGACAGTAGGATTAGAACGCCACCTAGTTCTTTTGGCCTTTGAAAGCCACAACCTGAGTACACTATCAGAATGCCACAGAAGCTGGCTGGGGAAGGAGAGCTGAGAAGTCTTCCAGTATGAACATATTTTTCCTGGGCTAGTCTGATAGTGCGACAGGGAGAGGCACGTGCCACCAGGTCTGCGTTCAGTCCCTGAGACCCACAGGGAGGAAGTGTTGAGTGGACTCCCACAGTTGTCCACTGCATCCTGTACATGCCAGATACACACAAACACACACGAATGACTATCATTATTATAAAAGACATTTCTGTATGAAAAACTACTGCTACAGGGTATTTTTCTCTCTATTTGTATCTACTCCAAGTAAAAAGGTTTCTTAGAAATACAGAGAGAAGAAAGGACACTCCCACATACCTTTCTCGTGCTGCTCTGTAGAGAACTGCTTCCTCCTGCCTCAGTCTCAGAACCGCTCCCACTGCCAAACAACGAGCCATCAGCACCGTGTACATGACATTCTGTACACAGCGCTTCAGCATGAGGACCAGTGGACCGCGGAGGGTTTTTCACCTGCCGCAGGCAGGCCTTACAAAATCATCTGTGATTCTGTGGGGCAGTTTGAATGTAATTGTCCCCATCAAGCTCATTGGGAGGGACACTTTTAGGAGGTGTGGTCTCGTTGGAGGAGGGCTTTGAGGTCTCATATAAGCTCAAGTCATGCCCAGT